>CAMOHE010049479.1:0-16439 GCA_946598075.1 Artocarpus hirsutus
CCCATGAACAGTCAGCAACAATTTATTGTGAGTAGTGGAGAGAAGAAAATTTATAACTTCTTATAGAAAATTCGAATTGACGTGAAATTTGGAGGAGGATCACATAACACATGCATAATTAACATACTAAAAATTCAGAGAAAAATACAATTCCTAGACAAAGATATGGCAGTCGGTTTGAAGAGAAGAAAATTTTAGACATGCTAAGAAAATTTAGACTCTTACCTTAAAACGAATTCTTCCTTAATCTTCTTCGAATTAGTCCAAAGAATTTCAATATTTTAAATAATAATAATCAGAGGAAAAATTTGAGAGGATGAATAAGAAGAGAAATGTGATAAGAAGAGAGAATGAGAGAGAGAGTGTGTGTTAATGTGAAAATGAAAGTAACATAAAAAGGAATGAGAGATGTTTCAGAAATTTTTCTGACTAAAACGGGCTCATATGCGTGGAGAGTGGGAAGCAATAAGGGAAGGTCATCAATTTTGTAACGATTACCATAATTTACCTTTGTAATTCGGGAAAACTTATCCATTAAATCAAAAGTCAATTGTTTCATTACCAAAATTAAACAAATCATCCCATAATTATGTTAATTATACAAAATAAATTATCCTTATCATAAATTCAACCTCATCACAATTTTGTGAAATTTCTACTGACTACTTGTCAGCTGTCATCGGCCTGCCAATCTCTATTTTCGGCCTGCCGATTTCTGAAGTCCGGCCTACCGATGACACACCATCATCTTGCCGTTCTGAGGAAATCATTTCGGCCTGCCGAACTGAATGGTCCGACCTGCCGATCTGTCCTTAAATACAAAAATCATTCATAACATTAAATTATCAATAAAATATGATTAAACATATAACATTAATGACATGAACATTTGAGCACATCAATTCCATGCGAGTGTCACCTGTCACAACACTTAGAATAAAATGGTTAGCACCATCTATCATATATCTTAACACATATCATAAATATAACATTAAACGTCGTTATTTATCATAATATAATCTGTTACATAAATTTAGGCAGGCGTTACACTTTAGTCGACACCCTTTAGAAATACGTATATATTAGACCACTTAAATTTAATTTTTATTTATTTATTATCATTTAAAAACTAAATAAATAATAATAAATAAATTAAAATAATACTGTTACCTTTAACCAGACAAGGGACTAGATTGAAATTTCTTAAAAAAAAAAATTTACATCCTATTTTTCTGCGTTGTTTGTTTTCAAACTTTACATAGAATATTATAAAAATTTTCATTTACTCTTAGTCTTCACTTTTAATTAATTATAATTATATTTATATTTATTATTTACTCTCTTGGAGCCCATTTGGAATAGCTTATGCTATTAGTCTATTACTTTTTAGTAGTAGAAGAAGTTAAGTACAAGTCAAGGATTTGTAAATATTGTTTGGATGGTGCATGAAAAAAAAAAAAAAAAAACCTTTTCAATAAAGAGCTTTAGAATATATTTGGTGAAATAAGTCAAAAAGATTGTTAGAATTCTTTTTTATTCTTAAGTAAAAGGCTAAAAATGTAATTAAAAAAAAACTTTTCATAAACTTTTCTTCCATAAACACAAAGAAAATGAATCGTTCTCAAAGAAGCTCAAAAAGGTTAAAAACTCATTTAATGGGTCTACTCAAACGTATCCAAAAGCAGCTTTTAGATTAAATTAGCTAAAAGCTGCTTTTTTTTAAACAATTACAAACAGAGCCTTGGTCCTTTAAGAGTCGGCTATTTTCATCCTGAATAAACGAGATTGATATAGCTGATATCAAGCAAACGTAATTCTACTTATAGTTAAATTCATGTGAGTTATTTGACTTTTATCTCTCTAAAAGGTCCAAATTCATTTCATAAGAAAGTTTATAGATTTAAACGCATCAACGATAAAGGAAACTAGTAAACTAAGTTTATAGTAGACTAGGTCCAAATTCAGTATTATTAACCCAAACAAAAAAAAAAAAAAAAAAAAAAACAGTATAATGTTTTTGAGCAAAAATATAGCAGCATCTAAAAACAATTTCCTGCTGATATTGATAAAAGAACAAATCGGTTTTCAAGTAAGCCTCTATTTTTTTGTAGGCTTAAAAATAAGATCTTCATTTTAAGATTATGATCTATGTAAGGCAGAATAGTGGAATAAGCATTACTGATGCACAGGTAGGTGCTTTATTGATTTTCAAGTGGAGCGGGGTTTTGGAAAAGGACGATTTGGGAAAAACAGAAACTTGAACCACCCATTTTAAATGGCAGGTGGGTCGCGGGTATTTTGGGTCTAATTAGGCTTTCGAAAATCCTTAAAAAACTAAAAAAAAAATTGAAAGTTTCGGGATTATTGACTAATTTTTTGAAAAAAAAATACCAATTTTTTTTTTTATGTTTTTGCTATGGTTTTTGGGTTATTATTTAGTCATATTTTTTAGGCTAAAAGTATCATCAAGATAAAGCAATCATCAACGTTACTTATATTTCATAGCCTCTTTGTTTGTATAAAATATAACAACTCAATTAAATACACAACGTATACATGTCACGCCCCGGAGTACGGAAGGTGACGTGGTGGTTTAATTAAGTTAATTAAGTAAAGATTTAGTTAAAAACAAGGTTTTAAAATTTAATTTATAAATAAAAATGAGATAATTTTTAAAATCGTTCGAATAGAATAAATTAAGGAAATAAAATAAACCATCATAATAATTAAGCAAATAAAAAGAGCATTAAAAATATTTAAATATAATGTGGAACGAGTATGGGTCCCACTGGCCCACATATTGTGCACATACATGTAGTACTGATAATATTACAATACAGCCACAGTCTGAAATAAAAGAATAAGTTAAGATCTTACATGCCTTGAATTGTACTTTTAACCTACCCAAACCTTCTACTGGTCGTAAGTCCGGTCAGCAGACTCTTCTCCAATCCTAAGCTGATATCCACCTAAGGATAAGATTTTAAAACAATAAAAACGTGAGCGAAAGGCTCAGTAAGACTATATTTTAAAATAAACAGATAAATACTCTAATAGAACTTTCTTAATAAATAAATAATTAAATAAATCAAATAAGTATTTTCATTTACTAAAATTCTATTGAAAACAGTTCATCAAGAGTACCTTTTTTAATTCTTTCGGGTAAACCAAATATTCACCACCGAAGTGGCCCAGCTGGGTTTCGGGACCTGCCTCCAAGGTCTTTCACTACACGACCCGATCTCTGATATGACATCATGCCCATATATCTTTCGTTAATTATTAAAATCTCTGTTTACCGAATATAGTCATTTACATTCTTTATGAAGTTCATTATGAACATTTCTTAATCATTTATCGAAAACATTTGATAAAAATCTATTTTTGGCTTAAATCATTTTGAAATAGGGCTACCAAAGAAAAGGGTAGAAGTCCTACCTCGATATCCATGTCGGTGTCCCACACCGTAATCCCGGTCCGCTATACGTTAGCTCTGCGGATCCATGCATAACCTTAGATACAAACTAGGTCTATTAGTATCTAATCCGATGTATCCTATGTTATCAAATTGTCTCATGGTATCCTAGTGTGCCACTTAAGTTTATAAAATCATTTTATAAAGTTGAAATTTCAATTGGGGTTCAAAACAGTAAAAACGGGTGAAAAATCACAAAATTTGAGTTAGGTTCGGTTAGCCTGCCGGTCCTCCTGATTCGGCCGGCTGAACTACACAGTTCGGCCTACCGGAAGACCAAGTCCGGTCAGTCGAACTTTTTCAGGTTTGGCCTGCCGGTAGAATGAATCCGACCTGCTGAACACATGAATCCGGCCTACCGAAGATCAAGTTTGGCCTGCCAATCTAAGAAATTCCAGAAATTTCCACGCACGGGTTCTCGGCCTCCCGAGTCCCAATCTTCAATCCAACCAATTTTTCTCAATTTTCAAGCATGGGAAATCATCATAAACAATAGAAAATCATAGTAGAACACTTTTTAATGGATTAAAACAAGTTTTAAACAAGCTTTTTACAAAAATCCAAAAATAGAGAAAATAAAGAAAAAATGAAAAATCTTGATTTCAATCCGTTTTTAATCAAACAAAGTTTCAATTCTAGTTATTCTAAGTTACTCTAACCTAGATTAAAGCTTTTCTAAGCTCAAATGAGCTCGAATATCAAAATACAAGAAAATTTAAAAAATAGGAAAACTTTTGAATTTTAAAAACTAACCTCAAATCGAAGCTTTAAAACGAGTTTGAAATCGTCCAATCGAGTTCCCAAGCCTCCAATCTACTTACCCGAAGCTTGAAATTAAAATTTGTTTTCAAAATGTTAGAGAGAGATTGAGAGAGAGAGAGAGAACCGAGAGAGAGTGAGAGAGGAGAGAGAGTGACGAGCGAGAGAGTGAGGGAAAAAATGAGAGGAAGAGAGAGAAAAGATCAAATAATTAGATGAAGAGAGAGAAAAGTGGTTGCACAAGACAAGATCAAATAATTAGAGGAAGAGAGAGAAAAGTGGTTGCACAAGACTGTGTGCAACTACACACTGTTTTCAAATCAAGTTGTTTCATTAAAATAACAAGGTTACTTAATTTTCACAAAATAATCAAATTAAGTTTAAAATACTCGTTATGGCACACTAATCTACCATTTAACACTCTAATTACACTTAATTAACTTCGGGGTGTTACAACTCTCCACCCCTAAAAGAAATTTCATCCTTGAAATTTACAAATCGATTCAAAAACAAAATAAATGCGGATACAGCTCCTGCATACTCGATTCTAATTCTCAGGTGGCTTCATCAACCCCGTGATGCTACCACACGACCTTAACTAACGAAATCTCACGACGACGCAAGCTAATCACTTTACGATCGATGATCTGAATCGGCACTTCTTCATACATCGTGTCTTCTTGAATCTGCACATCCTGAAACAAAATAATCTTATCCTGCTCAGGTAGACACTTTCGAAGCATCGATACATGAAATACGTCATAAACATGAGAAAGTTTCGATGGAAGGTTGAGTCGATACGCAACCACACCAACACGTTGAGTAATCACGAACCGTCCAATATATCTTGGCGCGAGTTTTCCTTTTACTCCGAATCGTGAGATGCCTTTACGAGGAGATACTTTCAAGAGTACAAAATCTCCAACCTCAAATTCCAAAGGCCGACGTCTTCTATCTGCATAGCTCTTCTGTCGACTCTGAGCTACTCTTAATCGATCCCGAATCACGACGATCTTCTCATTGCTATCACGAACCTCATCTGGCCCAAGAATAACCCTATCTTCTGGCTCGGCCCAACACACTGGCGATCAACCCAGTCGCCCATACAATGCCTCGAATGGTGCCATTCCAATACTCGATTGATAGCTGTTGTTGTACGCAAACTCCACCAGATGCAGATACTTTTTCCAGTTCCCGTCAAAGTCTAACGCACAAGCACTTAACATATCTTCGAGAATCTGAATGACTCGCTCAGATTGCCCATCGGTCTAAGGATGAAATGCCATGTTGAAGTTCAAATCTGTGCCCATAGCCTCCTGAAAGCTCCTCCAGTATTTAGCGTTAAACCTAGTATCCCTATCTGATGTGATGGACAAAGGAACTCCATGCAATCGCACTATATTTTGCATATACAACTCGCCAATAATCCTCCTCGAACATGTCAACCTGAACGGAATGAAATGAGCTGACTTCGTTAACCTGTCGACCACGACCCAAATCGCATCAGTGCCGCTGCTCCGTCCTTGGCAATCCGGTAAGAAAATCCATCGTCACGTGTTCCCATTTCCACCCTGGAATAGGAAGCGGTTGAAGCTGACCTGCTAGCTTCTGATGCACGGCTTTCACCTGAAGACAAGTCGTGCATTTGGCCATGTATTCTTGAATGCCTTTCTTCATGCCTCTCCACCAATACTGCCTCTTTAGATCACGATACATCTTCGTACTCCTTGGATGAATGGCGAACTGAGACTTATGAGCTTCGTCCATTACGGCCTTCTTTACCTCTGCGATAACTGAAACCGCTAAATGCTTCCTGAAGTACAACGATCCATCTGCATGTATCCTCCATTCTTCAAACTACTCCCCGTTCTGAATTCGCACCCAGATTCCCTAAAGATGCTGGTCTTGCCACTGGTTCTGCTCTACCATCTGAATAAGAGCTGGGGTCGTCTCCATATGATATACCGAAATACGATTGTAGTCCTGGCAACACTGTAGACCAAACTCACTTACCGTCGCATCCCTTTTCCAACCTCGAGAGCCAAACAAGCAAGAATTCCTGAAGATTTTCGACTGAGCGCATCCGCGACAACATTAGCTTTCCCGGGATGATACTGCAACGTAAATCATAATCCTCCATGCATTCCATCAATCTCCGCTGCCTCAAGTTCAAATCCCTTTGAGTGAACAGATACTTCAAGCTCTTGTGGTCAGAGCAAACCTGAAATGTTGCCCCGAACAAATAACATCTCCAGATCTTCAATGCATGAATCACCGTTGCAAGCTCTGGATCATGAGTAGGATAATTTCGCTCATGAGGTTGTAACTGTCTCGATTCATACGCTACCACACGTCCCTGTTGCATCAACACGCATCCAAGTCCATGTCCTGAAGCATCCGTATAAACCTCGTATGGCTCGTCACTGCTGGGAATGATCAACACTGGAGCTAAAGTCAACCGATTCTTCAATTCTTGAAAGGCAAGCTCACATTCTTCATTCCACTCGAACCTGACATTTTTCCTAATCAATCTTGTTAACGGCGCTGCTATTTTCGAGAAGTCCTTCGTGAATTTTCTATAATATCCTGTAAGTCTCAAGAAGTTGCGGATCTCTGCCACATTCCTCAGTCGTTCCCAATCCACAATGGCTTTTATCTTTGACGGATCCACTGAGATACCATGCTCGAAAATAACATGACCCAAAAATTTGACTTCCGTCAACCAAAACTCGCACTTTTCTTTCTTGACGTACAACTGATATTCTCATAGAGTCTGAAGCACGATCCTGAGATGCTGCTCATGCTCTTCCCAAGTCTTAGAATAAACCAAGATGTCATCGATGAACACAATCACAAACTGATCCAAGTAGGGCCTGAATATCCTGTTCATCAAGTCCATGAAAGCTGTCTTGGGGATATCTTCTTCCTTAATCCTGAGTTGATGGTATCTTGACCTCAAGTCTATCTTTGAAAAGTATCGCGAACCTCCTAACTGATCAAACAACTCATCAATCCTGGGTAAAGGATACTTGTTCTTCACTGTGACTCGATTCAGCTGTCGATAATCTATGCACAACCTGAGAGTTCCATCATGCTTCTTAGCGAACAAGACCAGCGCTCCCCACGGTGATGTACTATTTCAAAATATATCCCTTATCAGCAAGTTTCTGAAGTTGCTTCCTGAGTTCTTTCATCTCTGCCGATGCCATCCGGTAAGGTGCTATCGAAATAGGTGCTGTCCTCAGAAATAATTCAATACCAAATTCAATCTCTCGATGCGGTGGTAATCCTAATAGCTCGTCGGGGAAGACATCTTCAAATTCGTCTACCACTGGAATTACTGCACGTCTTCTCAAATAACTAGGCTCTCCTTTCAAATCCATGAAGATAGCATAACAAACTATGTTCTTTCACCCTCCGAGACATGCCCTAACACGACGCTCGCTCATTAACCTATCACCACCACCCTGGTAGGTAATTACCATCCCCCTATCAGACACTAGGGTCACTTTCCTAAGTTGGCAGTCCACTACTGCACTATATCTAGACAACCAGTCCATCCCTAGGATTACATCATAGGTTCTCATGGGGATTACAACCAAATCACTTTTCAAAATCTCATCCCCGATCTTTATTTTACAAGCTTTACAAATATTACTCACACACATCTACCCTAAGGGTGAAACTATAACTAAGGGTTCATCAAATTCTTCTATTTCTAATCCCAAGGCATGTACAAATGAACTCGAAATGAGAGGATGAGTGGCACCAGTATCAAACAACACGTGTGCTAAGGATTGAGAAACCATGATCGTACCATCAACAACTACGTTATTGGTCTAGGCATCTAAACTCTCTGATGCATCGTATGAACCTGCACTAGAGCTTTTCCTTTTCCTCTACCCACATTACTAATTCCTAGATTAACTGGCCGATACTGCTGCGATGATGGCGACTTGACACTAGCTGTACTCGACGCTCGATACTGAGAAACGTTACACTGAAAGTCCTGTAGTTGGTGTCCTAGCGCTGGATGTGACAGTTGCTGAGGAGAGAACTGATGGAATGGAAACTGAGGATAGTGCTGAGGCTGAGGTAGAGTCTGAACTGAGGCTGACGACTAGCTCCTTCTCCTGTCTGAAGTCCTAGACGAGCACTTCTGATCGGGTAATTCCTCTTGATGTGTCCTGGTTGCTGGCAATAATGACAGTGAAAGCTGTAGGGGTTGCTGCGCTCGCTGCTGGATGAAGTGCTGTTGTCACTGTTCACGCCACCCTGTTTGCTCTTTCCTGGAGTCGATCGACTACTGATGCTCCTCCTACTGCTCCTCTGTGGTCCTCCTGATGCCTTAGCTCGATTCTCACAATACTATGCATAATCATTCTCTACTGATATTGCTGATGACACAAGCTCTCCAAAGTTTCAGATTCGTAGGGCAACCACCTGCCGTCGAATAGGAGCCTTAAGTCCTTCTTGAAATTTGATACACCTCTCACACTCTGATGTCACTGTTGAGGGAGCAAACCTCGCCAATTCATTAAACTTTGCCTCATATTCCCGGACTGACATGTCGTCCTGCTGTAACCTATAGAATTCTGCCGCTTTTTGGTCCCTGTACCCCTACGAAAAGTACCTATCATAGAACAACTCCTCGGACCTATCCCAATCAATATTACCATTATTCTCTAGGCGTTTAGCTTGCTTCCACCAAGTATTAGCACCACCTTCAAACTTATATGCTGTAAATTCCACGCGATACTCCGCTGGCACACCAAGCGTATCCAAATGCTTCACGATCGAGTCTAACCAATATTCTGCCACCTGTGGGTCCCCAGTTCCATCAAAGGTCGGTACAGATGCATGTCAAAACTCCTTAAAGTACGTATGCCGACGACTAGCCTCGAAATCATTAGGTCTTGCTCTTGCTGTCATCTGCCAAAATGCAGCAAACATAGCCCTCATCATGCCCTCATCATTTTCGAACTCGGCATCCGCGATCGAGCGACGTCTAGGTGCCATTCTCTCACTTTTGAAAACAAAATTTGGACTGTCAGTGGTATTCCATTGTCGTATCTATGTGTGCACAATTCCCAAGGTTCATAACCTTGAGCTCTAATACCATTCTGTCATGCCCCGGAGTACCAGAGGTGACGTGGTGATTTAATTAAGTTAATTAAGTAAAGATTTAGTTAAAAACAGGGTTTTAGAATTTAATTTATAAATAAAAATGAGATAATTTTTAAAATCGTTCATATAGAATAAATTAAAGAAATAAAATAAACCATCATAATAATTAAGCAAATAAAAAGAGCATTAAAAATATTTAAATAAAAGGTGGAACGAGTATGGGTCCCACTAGCCCACATATTGTGCACACACATGTAGTACTGACAATATTACAATACAACCACAGTCCGAAATAAAAGAATAAGTTAAGATCTTACATGCCTTGAATTGTACTTTTAACCTACCCAAACCTTCTACTGGTCGTAAGTCCGGTCAGCGGACTCTTCTCTGATCCTAAGCTGATATCCACCTAGGAGTAAGATTTTAAAATAATAAAAACGTGAGCGAAAGGCTCAGTAGGACTATATTTTAAAATAAACAGATAAATACTCTAATAGAACTTTCTTAATAAATAAATAATTAAGTAAATCAAATAAGTATTTTCATTTACTAAAATTCCATTGAAAACAGTTCATCAAGAGTACCTTTTTTAATTCTTTCGGGCAAACCAAATATTCACCACTGAAGTCGCCCAGCTGGGTTTCGGGACCTGCCCCCAAGGTCTTTCACTACACGACCCGATCTCTGATATGGCATCATGTCCATATATCTTTTGTTAATTATTAAAATCTTTGTTTACCGAATATTGTCATTTACATTTTTTATGAAGTTCATTATGAACATTTCTTAATCATTTATCAAAAAAATTTGATAAAAATCTATTTTTGGCTTAAATCATTTTGAAATATTGCTACCAAAGAAAAGGGTAGAAGTCCTACCTCGATATCCGTGTCGGTGTCTCACACCGTAATCCTGATCCGCTATACGTTAGCTCTGTAGATCCACAAACAACCTTAGATACAAACTAGGTCTATTAGTGTCTAATCAGAGGTATCCTATGTTATCAAATCGTCTCATGGTATCCTAGTGTGCCACTTAGGTTTATAAAATCATTTTATAAAGTTGAAATTTCATTCGGGGTTCAAAACAGTAAAAACGGGTGAAAAATCATAAAATTTAAGTTAAGTTCGGTCGGCCTGCCGGTCCCCCTAGTTCGGCCTGCTGGAAGACCAAGTCCGGTCGGCCGAACTTTTCTCGGTTCGGCCTGCCAGTCGGATAAATCCGACCTGCTGAACACATGAATCCGACCAGCCGAAGATCAAGTTTGGCCTGTCGATCTGGGAAATTCTAAAAATTTTCACGCACGGGTTTTCGGCCTCCCGAGTCCCAATCTTCAATCCAACCTGTTTTTCTCAATTTTCAGTCATGGGAAATCATCATAAACAATAAAAAATCATAGTAGAACACTTTTTAATGGATTAAAACAAGTTTTAAACAAGATTTTTACAAAAATCCAAAAATAGAGAAAATAAAGGAAAAATAAAAAATCTTGATTTCAATCCGTTTTTGATCAAACAAAGTTTCAATTCTAGTTATTCTAAGTTACTCTAACTTAGATTAAAGCTTTTCTAAGCTCAAACGAGCTCGAATATCAAAATACAAGAAAATTTTAAAAAATAGGAAAACTTTTGAATTTTAAAAACTAACCTCGAATCGAAGCTTTAAAGCTAGTTTGGAATTGTCCAATCGAGTTCCCAAGCCTCCAATCTGCTTACCCGAAGCTTGAAATCGAAATTTGTTTTCAAAATGTTAGAGAGAGATTGAGAGAGAGAGAGAGAGAGTGTGTGTGTGTGAGAGAGAGAGGAAAGAGAGTGACGAGCGAGAGAGTGAGGGAAAAATGAGAGGAAGAGAGAGAAAAGATCAAATAAATAGAGGAAGAGAGAGAAAAGTGGTTGCACAAGCCTGTATGCAACTATATACTGTTTTCAAATCAAATTGTTTCATTGAAATTTAAATTAACAATTAAAAACAATTTAGAATAATTAAAAATTATTAAAAGAGTAAAATAACACAAGATTACTTAATTTTCACAAAATAATCAAATTAAGTTTAAAATACTCGTTGTGGCATACTAATCCACCATTTAACACTCTAATTACACTTAATTAACTTCGAGGTGTTACAATACAAGTCATGTTTCATAGTATGTACGTTGAATCCACAGGGGAGTTTGAAACCATAGTTTGGGAAAGAGGTTCTGAAAAACCGCCGTTTGGAAAAATTGAAATCACCCGTTATGCATGGCGAGGCAAGAAGTGTGAAACTGCAGTCTGACTGTTTGATAACATGGCACAAAAGAGATATGTGTTGCGGGCATTAAGACGGTCTGACAGGATTTTTTTGCACCCTAATAAACATCTTAAATTGTCTGGAAAGTAGAGAACCTTCTATTAATAAAATAATGAAATCGATATGTAAGATAAAAAACAAGAATAAAGTTGAAAAATATATTAAAAGACCTAATGCCATAAGTAGGTATTGTAGGTGAACAACTGGAGATTGTTGTTTGTTAACGATGCAAATCTTTGTCTCTCCTTGAGGGCAACTTTGTATGGCTATGACGTTGGTTTATTGACTGTCTAGCCAAGTCCCACATAGATTGTAGACTATGTTTTTTTTTTTCTTTTTGTCCTCTATAGGCTAATAAATAACACATGCACTTTCAAATGATCTACAACAGGCAATGAATATGACAGATCTAGATTTGGCAGCCAGAAGAGGTCGCACACTAGCTAGAACCTCAGCGTGAAAGGCAGAAGATGCATTCTTTATACCAGCCTGGGCCAGCACGAAAGCTAACCCCGGAATAGCTATAAGGTTTTATCAGTGTTGGCAGCGGAGCCTACAAGTACTTCTGTACAGTCATGCACCTGCGAAGATATACATATAGGCATAATTTTTTTTTTTAAAAAATTTTTTGCAATCTTAGTGAGTCACGTGTAATGAAAAATTCATTAGTTAAATCTAGAATTTAAGTCCATGATAATTCATATTTTTGTTAAATATAATATAATGTGAATTATTTATGATAAATTTTTATGTGTATTATGTGTGTTTTGTGTAAATGGAGTATTTTAAAATGTATAAATTTTACGAGTTTAAATACTCAAAAATTTGTAAAATACTCTTAAGATGAAATTTGTATTACATTAATTATAATTTTTGTGATATAAATTTATGAAGAATAATTTATTAGTAAAAGTAGAAAAATCATACCATGGTCTAAAACAGCGTAAAAATTGTTTCATATTTTTATAACTAAGTAAATAAAATTAAGTTTAAAAAGTATAAAGTAACGGCTCGAACAGTCCGGTCATCACATCATGTATCCTTGCTTCTCCTAGCCTTACTCCGTGCCTGGATGAACCAATCAATTTTGCATTCACAGTGTCCGGCTATATATTTACTTGGCAGTCGAGCACGCTTTGAGACGTTAAAGTTCCATAAAAAGACTTGTCATCATAAGTTCTATAGGTAAATGACTGGAGATTGGGCGCAATGATGTTGATATCGTCCACTTCATACTGGGGGCCGGCTTGTCTGACTTTCCAACTGTTACGTCTGTATTTTTTGGCTCACGGTCACATATTCTTAGGTTTTTGGGTCGACCTATCTAGATGTACAGTATTATGTGCGGCATCACTGTTGTGTTTTTGGAGTTCAGCCACTCAACTTAATATCTGAATGGTGTCAACATCCGAGCACGTGCCTTCATATGAGCTTCTTCGTTTCTTTGATTTTTTTTTTTTTTTTTTTTTGGTTTTGTCTTGTCTCTATTTTATACTTGCATTTTAAAGTTATAAGAAAAAAGCCATGCCTTGTATTTTAGGTTGTATCACATCTATATTTTCATATGTGAATTCATACTAAGGTTTTACATTTTCTCATTCAACAGTCAGCTTTAACAACGAAAATGACCTGAATGCCCTTCAAGAAAAAAAGAAAAAATTATAAAAGGTAAAGGACATTTATGTCTTTTCATAGTCAAAACAAATCTTGTTCCAAAAAGATACAAGGTTTATATATTGATTTGAAATGTGAAGATATAAATGTAAAATAGTCTAGGATACAAGGTTTGATTTTCTAATAACCTCCAAATACAACGAATAAAAATGAAAAAAAAAAAAAAACCTTTTTTTTTCATAGAACAGTGTTTCTTTCTATATACCGTGACAAAACATAATCCTTGGGACTTCCTTTTGTTGTTTGTCAGCTCATTTCCTCTTTATGTCTGTTTTCCTTTCAAGTTTACAACATAAAGTATACCTTTTGCATGTCTTTCTTAGTATTATTGGCGATCCTTGTACTGGCGGTACCAAACCATTTGAAAGTTGCTTCTCTTTGATCAAGTGGTCTCGTTATCAGACAAGGCCTTAACTTCTTTGAGCACTTTAGGATTGGCAGAGCAGCCGACATTGACACTTTAGAAGATCTTTTATTTTGAGTAAAAAAAAAAACTTATGGCTGCGCCATTGTATGCATTAACATCTTCTTCTTTTATATTGTTCAATATCGGTTTTAAAAGCCAGGGTAGTCACCTTTGATGTTGCCGTAGTGTGGACTTATGAAGACATGCTTGAAATTGTTCAGATAGAAGTACTGTCATGATTTGTCTTTTAATCTCTCAACAATATCTCCCATTTTTTTCATATTAATCCTCATATAACCCATGGACTTGCACCTTTAAATTTGCGACAGTTCTTCCCATCTACAGTAATTGGAGATGATAGAATACGTATCCAAAGGAATAATTCTTAAGGCAAACTCTTGATGTAACTTCAATAAAATATTAGAAAAAGTGAGAACCTTTACAAAGAACAAATATCCCAAAGAATGGTGATCATCAATTCTTTATACTTATTTAAGCTTTTATTTGAAATGCTGCTTCAAATTTGAAGAAATATTGGGCCAATCTGTTAGGCATAAACTTGCACAATAGAATACCTGGTATTGATTAGAAGTTGTTTGGGCGGGTGGTTCAAGCCAACAAATTTGAATCGTAAATAGTACAAAGCTCTTACATGTTACAGTGTAAAGTAAAAATAAAGTACATAGGGTGTGTGGGAAGTGTAGTTAGAACTATGGCTATAGTTCAAAACACTATAGCATGTAAGAGTTTTAAACTGTAGTAACTTTTTGCTTTTTAAAATAGCATGTGAGAGCTTTACAGTTTTTGGTAACCACAACCATAATTCTAACTGAGATTGCCAAATATTCTAACAGTACAAAGCTCTTAGGGTCCGTTTAGTAAATAGATTCGAATTAATGATTTAATCTAAGTTAGTATGATTTGAATTAAGATTTGAGTTAGTATTTTGAATTGTTATTTAAATTGACGTTTGGATGTACATTTAAGTTTTAATTTGAGTATGAAATAAAATTAAAATTTGTGTTTAGAGAGAAAGTGAAGATAGTTTTTGATTTATTAATAAATCTAATAAAATCTTAATGTTAATGATCTTAAAATATATGCAATATGGATCTTGATTTATTCCTCTCTTCATTAGGAACACAGTGAAAAAAGAATCATCTCAATTAGATATCAAATGAAGAAGTTATGATTTTTTTTTACTCAAATATAGGAGAGGGAATTTTAGTTTTTACTGTAGCAAATATATCCGAGTATCAAAAGTTTAAGGGGAATGAGAACTCTGAAAACTTAGATTCTTAATACTCAAATAATTCAGATTTTGGAGGAAACAAATGCGTATCCGAAAGATTCTTAATACTCGAATCAAAATTTGAGTCCATTAAGTTCAAAGAATGTACGAAACAAACATACCCTTAGATTCTTGATACTCGAATGATTCAAATTTTAGGAGAAACAAACATGTATTTGAAGGATTCTTGATATTCGAATCTAAATTTGAGTCCATTAAATTTAAAAAATAAATGAAACAAATATACCGTTAGATATTATAATATTACGGTTTCAACTTTAATGGTTTGCACCACTCCCTCCCGAACACTAGGAGGCATTTGCGGAATTCAACTGAAGTAGTTTTGAACTAATATATTGTATACTGTAGTCTACTTAAACAATATTATATTACTAAGAAGCTTATTATAAGAGTGTCTTGGGTATGAATACTAGTTTTGCTGTCAGATCCTCCAAGACATTGCACCCAATAATTATACTAAAATCTTGGCACATGCTAGTTGAGGCTATTTTGTAGAAAACCGTCCAATCTTAGGAAAGAAAGTAAAGAAAAAACTAAGCCAATGTCAAAAAGAGCGGTGCATGATATATATATATATATATATATATATATGTGTGTGTGTGTGTGTGTGTGTGTGTGTGTGTGTATTACGTGTCCACTACATTTACTTTATTTTTCTTATCTCCAGTTTAGTAGGCGGCATGTCACACATGCCTTTTCTATTATTTACGTAGAAGAAGCGTGCCCTACACAAGCTAACGGTTATTTCAGATAGCGTGTTGTATTTCAGAATTGAAAATAAGGGATTGTTTTGTACTTTGTCGTCCGCGTACAAGCCTTTCCATATGGCTAGCCATCTTTTAATTATTAATTACACTTTGATAATAGTAATTGATGGTATAATATAGCGTATGTGTGTGTCCATATGTATAGTTGTATACATATACTTACATACACACACAAATATGTTTCTCTATTTTTTTTTTCCTCATCTTTCTTCTTAATTTTGCGATATAATATGTGGATTCTTTCCTTTTGATATATGCGTATTTATGTTTATATATCTATTATAGGGTGTGTAGGAGAAAGATTCAAACTTATAAATTTAAATCACAAAACAATAATATGTAAAAGCTTTACAATATTTATAATTTAAATTTATTGGTTTGAACCGAACTCTACTAAACACCTAATGATAAAAAGGAATAACTAACATGAAAGTTATCACAATAATAATAATAATAATAATAATAATAATAATAATATACGGCCCCTTTGTCATTTTCTTTCTGTTTTGCACTGTTATAAATTTGCCTCCTTCAAAATAAGAGAGAAATGACAAAAGGAATAACTAACATGAAAGTTGTCACAATAATAATAATAATAATAATATACGGCCCCTTTGTCATTTTCTTTCT
>CAMOHE010049481.1:7152-21640 GCA_946598075.1 Artocarpus hirsutus
CACAGCCCACCCCCCCCCCCCCCCCACCCCCCCACCCCACTCCGTTGTTCAGCTTTGAAGTTGACTAGCAACCGCTATCTTCATCAACCTCTTCCTCCCCCTTCTTTTGGTTTTACTTGCTCCGCTATCTCTCTCTCTCCTCCCTCCTCT
Organism: Artocarpus hirsutus; assembly: GCA_946598075.1. Lineage (NCBI taxonomy): Eukaryota > Viridiplantae > Streptophyta > Magnoliopsida > Rosales > Moraceae > Artocarpus > Artocarpus hirsutus. Next base: position 7,303 of record CAMOHE010049481.1, read on the forward strand.
AACTCTCTCACACTCTTTATTTCCTTCACCAGCAGTGCCCATAACCACCTATGACTATCACCCCTTGTCCATCTTTCTCCTTGATTTTTTTTCTTTCCTCTTTTCTCTCTCTCTGTCTCTCTTCATTTTCCCCTGCCATTTGCTGCTAGCCCTCGTCGTTTGCCATCGTTGTTGCTTCCTTGTTGTCTAGCCACAATGGTTTTGTGGTGATTAAATGTGATTTTTTTTTGTAATGATGTTTTAAATTGTGTTTGGTTCTTAATTTAGATATGGTTAATTGAAGAAATTAAGACATTATAATGAATATGTGAGTTATGTATAGTACATAATTATGTGATTGATATATAACATGTGAGTTATGAGTTATATGTAATATTGAATATGAGATTATGTGTAATATGTTTATTATTTGTTAATTTTGGTTATTTGTAATATGTGAATATGTAATTATGTGTAGTATATTTGTTATTTGTTAATTTTAGTTATGTGTAATACATGATTATGTTGTTTTTTTAATTTTGATTATGTGATTATGTGTAATATATTATATTGTATCATTTATTAATTTTTATGTAATATGTGATTGTGTTATTTATTCATTTTGAATATGTGGTTAAGTCTAATATGTTATATTATGGTATTTGTTAGTTTTGATTATATGTAATATTTTATTTATTATGCTATGTTGAATTACGTTAAATATGTTATGTTGAATATATTTTTTGTGATATAGAAAAGACCTATTGAACTTTCATGTATTCTACAAAAATCATACTAACATATAAGACAGAAATTTATTTAAAATATAATAATTTACAAAAAGAACAATACCATCAATCATAGGTACATTTAATGTTACCATAAAAAAAAGTATATTTCATGTTACATTTGGCATCACTCGACGCACTTATTTCATGTTCAATCATTTCACATCACTCGACGCACTCGCAAAACCATGTTCATCGAAGAATAATGAAAACTTTATCAAATAACATCGCCCATTGAAAAAAAACTATTCAAAATATCTACCTTTCATGAAAGCTAACAAGGAATGATATTCACCACCTCGTACTGCATGGAAATTTCTGAGACTCTCCGAAAGCAATATAAGTTGACCAAATACCAATAAACATGCTTATATGTCCAAGTAAAAAAGCAAACAACACACCAAACTCATGGATAGATCAGGTAGACGGCTATAACATTGTGACTATAAGTGAGTGCTACTTTTTGAGCGTTTATGCACCTCACTTCTTCTTAATACAAAACTCGCCGAGTGGCTACCAATATATATATATATATGTTCATTATTTTTTTTTTATAAGCACACGTAAACAAATTAAGAATACATATAACCTAGAGGAAAATCGATCACAAAGCCTTCAAAAAGTGATAATTAACAACGTGGTCCAATAATAAAGCGAACTAAGTGATCTTATCCTGAAAATCTCTGACTAAAAAAATACTAGAGAATTAAATATTACAACTGCATTTCACTTTGTTTTGTGAACTTTTGAAACTCACCTCAATGACTATCATTTTGTTTTTTATAAACACAAAAATAAAAAAACGCATATAACAGGTTTACATGTATAATATAGCTAGCTAGACAAGCATTTTACATATGTACGTCAAAAAGAGAACTCACACATGCTTAAATAATCGAATAAAACAGCAACCAATGTCTTACAAAAAAACACTGCATGTGAAGTTGTGAGAGGAATTTGCCGACCATGTTAATGATTTTGGTGCTCCCAGGCTCTATGCGAGTCCATGTGCACAATAAGCTTCGGATATGAGCCACGTGTACAGGGAATTTGAGAGCTAATTTTTTGGGAGATGGGAAATTGGAGGAGATGTACACGCACACGCACACACGTATATATATATATATGTGTGTGTATATATATATGTTGGTGTGAACGCAAGTGTGGTATTGGAGGATCGAATATTAGAATAGCAGTGCATGGCTATTGTCCCCTAGCATAGCACATCCTTATGACCTAGGCCTACTTATATATATGGGAAATTGGATGTATCTTGTTGAGTAAAAGGCAAGCACTGTTCAGACTTGAGAGGTGGTAATTGTTTCTGACGAGCTGCATTTGGAGATTTTAAATGAATGAAAAAGGAAGTTGACTAATAAAGACTTGCGATGGTAGATATGTCGTTTTTTTTGTGGTTAGCGATGAAAGATAGATATGGCATTTAATATGATGAAAGATCTCAATAACGTGCTTAATTAGAAATGACTACATAAGAAAGACACCTCATTTCAAAAAAAAAAAAAAAAAAATCCTTTCTTTTAACTACTTACACTGTTTTGTTTGGTCTTTTTAGGAGAAAGGAACAAACACCTTTATCCCCTTCGAATTGGTCATCGGACTCCTCACTCAAAAAGAGGGACGCGGGGTGCGTAAATAGTCCTATGTTGGTGGTAATGTTTGCTATGTTTGAGTTCTTGGTAGCTATCGAAATGCTTTAGGGGTAGGTTGTTGTATCTTCGGTCAGAAAATCTTGGTAAGTCGAAGTTCCGATTAGCCTACAATGTCGGGTTTCGGTCCCCTCAGCATGGTGAAGTTTTGAGGCACTGGTGTTCCCGTCGAAACTACAACTGGTGGCGCATGTGCTTCACACATCCATGTGTTGATGGTTCATCAGTCGCTTTAATTTTGGCTCCCAGTTGTGTCGTTCATCCAGTTCCTTTCATACTCAAAGGTCGTTTTGCCATAAAACACTTTAAAAAATTAAACTTTTAGTCATAACAGTTTTTAACAAACTTTTATTTGTGACTAAAAGTTTTAGTCAAAATAAAAATTGAACTAAAGCCTGTGATTAATTACACATTAGTTATAACATTTTGTTGTGACTTAAAGTTTTGCTAAAAATTGTTGTAAATAAAAGTCTAATTTTTTTTCTAGTGAATGGTTATTCTCAAACGTGTAGTTCTAGACAATCTCTTGTCTTTAGACTTATTCTGTTCTAATCAAGGTATTGTTGAGTCTGAGGGGTAGTTGTGTATTGTTGCAACGTTTCTTGTTTGTTTGTGTGACAACGAAGATTGTCTCTCTACTTTTCAATATAAGGTGTGTGTCTAGTCAATTGGATTTTGTCTTCGTGCGGTGTAGTGGGTGGCCTCAATGTCATTAGTTTTTTATCTTGATCCATTCGTAAGTCTCAATCGATTATAAAAGTGTTATTAATATAGCTATATGCGTGGTGCCTATTGGGTTTCTCGTTGTTCAAAGCTCGGTATACTTTTTTTTTTTTCCAAATAAGCTTCAATTTGGATTTACTGATAGATTCAGTTGTGTTCGGACTTCAATCTTATTGTGGGATTGGATCATTCGTGTCAATACTAGTGCTTTTATCTATTTCTTTCTTGAGTTGAATTTCCCCTTTCAAAAAAAACCATTCCAATCCACTATTTATACATTTCTTAGCAATGTGTAATTCTTATGCATAATAATAAGTTGTAGTGATAAATTATTCATAAAATTTATCATGCTATGAATTCAGGAGTTATTTGCGTAAAAAATTGAAGCTTTATTAGTTTATTCCTCTTTATTTAAAAAAAAAAAAATGAATGTTAATTACACTAGCTCCTTCTTTTTTTGTCAAAATAAAATATACATCCGTTTAACTAAAACCAATTACATCAAAACACCTAGCTTTTCATACAAATTTTATGGAGACACCCTTTTTTGTTAGTTAACAGTAAACGTTGACTATAATTTGACTGTTAAGTTACTTTAAAATGCTAAAAATGTCCTTCCACGCATTAAAAAAAATAGCCACATATGTTGTTTCAATTAATTTTTTTTACATTTATTTTGCATAAAAAAGGGATTAATTAATTTTCACGCATTTTTAGCTATAACTTTTAGTCTTTCACTCTCACAAAAAGAATTCTCTTCATCTTTTTTATTATTTTTCAAAATTTAATGAAATTAAAATGTATCTTTCCTTAAAAATTAATATTTTTGAGTATTTTAAAACTAATTATATCTGACTAAGTTAGTTAATTATTGTCTTAAAGCTCCATTTTTTTCATAAAGGTTTAAACTTAATAACACACAAACTAAGAAAGTAAAAGGCAATATTTGTTGAAAAGAGATAAAAACAAATATCAAAATAAATTGTAGTGTTTTAAAATCTTAAAATAAGAAAAAATTGGTAAGCAAAAAAAAAAAAATCCCTCCCTAAAAAGGCCACAAGAAAGGGCATGCAACAACGAGGTGAAAGGTGGGCGGCGATGGGGGGTGTGACAAATAGGGGGTCGGACAACAGGTTGGCTGTCGTAATAGGCGAGGACCGCGACCAAGGAGAAGGCGTGATGGGTGAGGGGTCGTGAATAAATAGGAGCACAATGGGTGGGGGAACTCGACGAGAAGGGGGTACGATGAGGTAAGGGACGCAATGGGAACAAGGCGGTTGGGGGGGACTAGAGAGGTGGGTTTTTCTTCTTTTTTTTTTTTCTAATTTAGACTTTTTTGTGTAAAAATTAAATTAGTGGTTGTGACTTGGTGTCCTCAATTGAATGAATGAATGAGATTAAAAGGGGAATTTTTATTATTTTGCATAAAAAATTATGAGAGTTAAGTACAGGGAGTATTAATGTAATTAGTTTCAATCAAGAGGTGGGACTTTTATTATAAAAAATACAAGGAGTGTTAATGTAATGAACCTAAAAATTAATTAATTCCCTTCCTAAATTCTTATGGTCCATTAATACAGATGGTAGTATTTCCTACGAGGATGGGCCTACAAACGCCCTTCCTGAATAAGGTGGAGGCAAAGATAGAGGCGAAGATGATGATGGTTTTAGAGGGGTAGGGATGGGTATTGAAAATCATTGCTGATCTCACCCTACACCATTGCATACCTCTCAATTGATTTATTTTTATAGAAATTATAGTCCACTGAATTGTAAGTTATTTCATTAAGTGCATTGAACTTGGATTTTTTAATCTACTTTGGATGTTCCAAATGGTATCGAAAATCTAACTAATTAAATCATGTTAAGCTATTTAAAAATATATAGATATATATATACTCATATTTTTTATTTGACTATTCATACTTTATTATTAGAGTGTATTAAAAGACATGTAATAACCTTTTTTGTTAGGCACTAGTTTCACTACTATAATCAAGCTATTCGCGATGACATTATTTGCCTAATCTACTTAAAAAATATATATATTCACATTTTATTATTAGTGTGTGTTAAAAAAACATGTAATAACCTATTTCATTAGGCACTAGTTTCACCACTACAATCAGGGTTATTCACGATGATATTATTTGAAATGACTTTTCCTATTTTGTTAGGCACTAGTTTCACTACTACAATTGGGGTTATTTGCGATAACATTATCTACGACGACAATTAATTTAGAATTTGTAATGACATGAATATGTGCTTTGTATTTACCTCAAACTTGTCGCCATTAAAACTGTTGTCATCGCATATTATTAAATATTTTCAACGACATGTCGTCACAAATAATAAAAAATTTATCCTTTTGTATTTGCGACTACATGTCATTGCAATTAATATTATACCACCAAAACCAATTTGGCATGAGAAGATTTGGTGCCACTTTATAGGTATTTGCAATGACAATTTTGTCACAAATAAGAATAGGGTACAATTAGCATTTACTATGTAGGTATTTAAGATGATATTGTCACTGCAAATACTAATGGAGTACAGCTGGCTTTGACCAATCAGACACATTTACTATGGAGTTATTTGCAACAAATTTTTAGTCGCAAAAAGTGAAAATATTAATTTTTATGAAAAAATGCCAAAAAAAATGGCGGTATATGAAATATTATTTCTGATGACATTTTTAATTATCGTCACAAAAAGTGGTTCTAGAATATTCTTACTCAAAGTAAATAAAATGCATCGTTTTGATATAATTTTTATGACAAAATTATGGTTATTTGGGACGATATTTTTCGTCACAAAAAGTTCTTCATATAACCTTACCTAAGAGCTCCTCTTTCTCTACTTTATTCAATTTTCTTCTCCTCCTATTGTTGTTTCTCTTTGTTTCTCTACCTTAATCTGCCATAAACCCCTCCCAAACTTCCAAAAAAAAAATATGCCCTATTTGGTTCACTCTTTCCAAGTGTGTTGGTTTGAACTTTTCTAGTTTGAACAAAAAAATCCAAATCATGTAGTTTAAATGGTAATTTGAGCAAGCGTTTGAATGTATAGTTAAAGTGCTAATTTGAACAGTATATCCAATCTGAATTTCCATTTGGATGAATATTGAAAACTCTAGTTAAAAGTAGTAAAAAATTATTTAATTAAAGAATAAATATGAAATGTGTAAAAAAGAAGTTATTTAATTAAAAAATAACATGAAATAATAGTGAAATTATAAATAAAAATATATGATAATAAAATCACTATTCAATATTGGTTCAAAATGTTAAAATGTAAGGGAGGTTTGAACTCCAAGTTGGGCAATTTAACCCAATTTAAACTATCAATTCAGTTTGAATTAAATACTTTACTAAATGCTAATTTAAACTATAATGGTTATTTGAACTAAGCCGAATTAGAACTAACTAGTCAAATAAACAGGATGATAGATTCATGAGTTTTGCATTGTAGAAACTTTTATTATCAAATAATATTCAAAGAAATCCCCCAAAATTAGAAAATCCCCGAAGTTTTTTCTCAATTGAGTTTTGTAGCTTTTTGGTTGTTCTTCGAGCATCCACTGTTAAAGTTTTGCTGCTATCCTCATTTTCCAACCCTTATTGTTAGTGGGTTTTGGATTATAAGTTTTTAATCTTTTGGTACTTGGATTATTGGCATTATGTTGTGAATTGGATTTTAGAATTGTGAATATGTTAGTTGGATTGTGAATTATTGTTAATTATAAATTGTGATTGTGATTGTTTTTAGAATTGTATAATATGGGATTGTTATGATGTGGGTTGTTGTATAATTGGATTTTTGGGAATGTGATATTTGGTATTTGGATTTTTAGGATTGTGATTTTTTTTAGGATTTTGAATTGTAATTGTGATTGTTTTTAGAATTGTATGATAAGGGATTGTTATAATGTAGGTTGTTGTAGAATTGGATTTTTGAGATTGTGATGTTTGTAGAATTGCGATATTTGGTATTTGGATTTTTGGGATTACGATTGTTGTTTAGGATTGTGAATTATTATTAGGATTGTTTTTAGAATTGCATGACATGGAATTGTTATAATGTGGATTGTTGTAGAATTGGATTTTGAGGATTGTTGTATTTATAGAATTGTGATTTTGATATTTGGATTTTTGGGATTGTGATTGTTGTTAAGGATTGTGAATTGTGAATTGTGTTTGTTTTTGGAATTGTGTAGTTATGGTTAAGTTAGTAATAAGTTGTTTACGTTAGTGGTTTGTGTTGAAAATAAAATTAAGATAGTATAATAAAAAATTTATTTTAATACCTTATAGTCATTAAAAAGTTGAAATAATAATGTTGTAGTTATTAATAATAATAATTTAAATATCACATTCACAGATGTAATTATTAATTAAAAAATTAAAATAAGGAAAATGAATAATAAATGAACTAATTAATTAATTAAGTAAAGAATATTATATGATTTAAAATTATAAAAATATGAACATAATTTAGTGGATAAACTATTAAACAATATTATTTGATAAAAAATATTAAATTAGTAACAATATAATAAAAATCAAAAGAAGAAAAAAATATATAAATGATGTAATATTTACAAGTAGAAAAGAAATAGATGATAAAAAAATAATTAACAAGTATAAAGTAAAATAATATAATAAATTGTTATTATAAATTAATGAGCAATATTATAGTTTAATAATTATAGAATTATTATTTATGAATTAATTAATTAATATATTGTTTTAATTAATTGATATGAAAAAATAAATTAAAAATAAATTATATGTTATTATAAATTGATGAATAATTATAATATTATTATTTATGAAAAATAGGAAGTTAATTTTATTTAGAAACAATAAGATTGTATAAAATTATCATAAAATTTGATAATATTACATAAAATTTAACAAAATTATTACTTTCTTTGGAGATGGTTTGGTATGATATGTGACTTCATAGTCAAAGCACTTGAAAAACCAACAAACGAGGCACGTGTTAGAGTAAAACCCCCAAGAACCTCAAGAATCAAGATCATTGAGCTTGTTGCTGCGATAGGTTCATATTTGAGAAATTTCAAGTAATTGTATATCTATTAAGTTGGTTAAGTTTGTTAAGTTGGTTAATATTGCTAATACTAAATATTATTATAAACAGAAAAATTCGATGACAAATAAAAACATTCATGGCAACTAGAAGTAATTAGCTTTGCATGGTCGAATGTTCCACTCCCAACATCAGGATAAGAATGTTAGTAAGTTTTTTAATTACAATTAATTATAAAAGTTAACTTTGATAATTGAATATACTATTTTAACACATTAAAACTGTTGGACAAGCCAACACAGTGATCTAGTAGCTAATGTCTGCATAGAAAACTGGGCAGACATGCATCATCATTGGGAGACTTGGGTTAACTCCTACACAAAATAGACTTTTGTAAGTATTTTAATTTTCAATATTTTTTCTTATTCAAATTATTTTGTGTATCTATAGCATGTGTTTACTATTATTTGTGTAGAATATGATGGAGGGGGAAAGACAAACCTAAATGACACAGTCTGCTTCCTCTTCTGCCACAACTATGGTTAATGAGAAGGGAATTTTGGAGCAAGTCCTAGGTAAATATAGAGGATACAAAACTGGAGTAGACCCCACACTCCCACAAAAGATGTACTCTGACCTTGATTCATGCTCTATTCCTAGTCAGACAAACATCTTTGATGCCTGTTGACTCACATGTGGAAAATTTTATACAAAAATCATTCGAATACAACATGAATGTGTAGAGACCCAAAGGACACTCATAGGGTTGGTGGGCTGGTTGCTCCTTAGCGTCCAACTCCTACCTCTAATGACTCCTCTAACTTTTGTTCGTCCAAGTCTTCTGCCTTCTCCAAGCACTACTAACAACAACGATGATGGCACCAGCAATGCTGTAAATTTAAAGGATTAGATTGCATTTTCTTTATTGTTCAATATTTCGGCACGTTATGTTTGATTTTCATTTTATTATTAAAACAATGTATTATCAATTGTCTTTTTAATATTGATTTTTATTTTAATTATTATAATTTGATTATTTCTATTAAATTTTGAATTTAAATTTATTGAATTTATTAAAAATATAAAAAATTAATAAAAGTTATTTAAAAATATGAAAAATTTGATTTAAAAATATATTTGTAATGGCACTGTATCATTGCAAAAAAGAATGATCAAAAAATATTTGTGACGACATGTTGAAAAAAATCATCACAAAAAAGGATGCCACGTTAGCATCGAAACAAGAAATTTCAACAACATTTTTTGAAATTTTTGTCGCTAAACATGTTGGTCACATCACCCCAACAATAATCTCAGCAACATAATTGTGCTAATGCTTTTGCAACAGCTATTGTTGCTAATATAATTACAACGACACGTGTCTAGTCGCAAATTTTGTAACGACTTTTGTTCTTTTTTTGACAGCTTTCCATCGTTGCAAAAGACCTATTTATTGTAGTGGTTATATATCACTACAAGAAATTAATGATTACATGATCTTTATTTCACGACTGTTTCCTAAAAACCATCGTGGTAAGGTAAAAAATACGCAGCAAGTTACGCTCGCGAAAATGAAGACCGTCTTGGGAGGAGGGCGGAGATACCACAACAATTTTCTCAAAAAACCATAGTGGAATAAGAGAGATACCACGACAGTTTCTCGAGAAAACAATCATGGTATCTCAAATATACCACGACAGTTTTCTCGAGAAACCGTCATGGTATCTTTCTTATTCTATGATAGTTTTTGAGAAAGCCGTCGAGGTAGCGTACTTAAAACACCCTACCAACCTCGACATACAGACACATTTCAGAAACACATTTCAGAAATACAAACACAGACTCGTCTGAATCAACCGCCGCCATCTTTCTCTGCATTCACACGCCTTAATCTCAACCTAAATTGTAAGTTTTTATAGAAATTGATAAATAGTTGTTGATTGTGATGTATAATTAATCCGAAATTGATAAATATATGTTGATTTTGTTGTTTATTCTGTAAAGTTTATATTGTGGATCATGGGTATGATTTCTTTGTTTTATAATGAGTATGTGTAACTTGTTTTGTGATGGGTGATGTTTTTTTATGATTAATTAATATATGTAGGTGGGTATATATATAAATTGTGGAATTAATTTTAATTGAATATTAGCTATTTATTATTTTGATTTAAGAATTGTAAAATGGATAGGAAATGGATGTGGGATTTTCAATTGTCTAGAAAGTATGTGAATGGTGTGGAAGAGTTCTTGGATTTTGCCAAAAGTCATGCAAATGGTGATAAAATTTGATGTCCTTGTGTTTAATGTGAAAACCATAGATTGCATTACAATTGTTAGAGGACATTTATTTCGAAATGGAATCATAAGTAGTTATCAAACGTGGCATTTTCATGGCGAGTCTAATTTCAATCCAACTTTACTAAGTAAAGAAAAGCAATCTATTGTGGAGGATAATATGGAGGATGAAGACAATATGGTTGACATAGTCAATGATTTAGAAGAACACTTTGTGCACCGTCTGGATTTATTTGAGACAATGATGAATGATGCAGAGACACCAGTGTAAGAGGGGTGTACCAATTTCACTAAATTGTCTGCTTTAGTTGGATTATGAAATTTGAAAACGTTAGGTGATAATCGAATTCTAGTTTCACAAAGCTATTGGAATTTTTACGAAGGCTTCTACCAGAGGGTAATAAATTCCCAACTAGTATGTATGAGTCTAAGAAGACTTTGAGCACTTTAGGAATGGATTATGAGAAAATTCATGCATGTGAAAATGATTGTGTTCTCTAGAGGCATGAGTATGAGGACGAGAATTATTGTCTAGTTTGTCAACAAGCAAGGTGGAAGAAAGGAAAGGAGCCAAAAGACGGCAAGAATGGAGTGCCAAAGAAAGTGTTATGGTACATTCCACCGGTACTACGTTTGAGGTGTTTATTCGGAAACCCAAAACATGCCAAGAATTTGACATGGCATCATGACAAACGGATGGATGATGGTATGCTTAGACATCCGGTAGATTCACCACAATGGAAGACTTTTGAAGCCGATCATCCCAATTTTAGTGCAGATCTAAGAAACATACATTTTGCTTTGTCGACGGATGGAATGAACCCACATGGTAACATGAGTAGTAGGCATAGCACTTGGCCCGTAATACTTGTTAACTATAATCTCCCTCCAAAGATGTGCATGAAGCAAAAGTTTTTAATGTTATCTTTATTGATTTCGGGTCCTCACCAACCAGGCAATGACATTGACGTATACTTGGGACCATTAATCGATGATCTAAAAATGTTGTGGGAAACGGGAGTTGAAGTTAGAGATGCTTACCGAAAAGAGACATTCATACTTCGGGCGATGTTGATATGGACAATTAACGACTTCCCTACATATGGCAATTTATCTAGTTATTCGGTGAAGAGTTCTATTAGTTGTCCTATTTGTATGAAGGAAACGACTCACAAACGGTTGAAAAATGGAAAGAAAACTATTTTTCTTGGTCATAAAAGATGGTTGCCAAGAGATCATCTGTACCGCAAACAAAAGAAAGCCTTTGATGGCAACAGCGAAGAAAGAGACCCTCCGTGCCCTTTGACAGGTGAACAAATATTTGAAATGGTACAAGATATAAAAGTCGTATTCGGTAAGAGAAAGTGAGGAGAGGAGGAGATGCAAAATGATGGACCATGGAAAAAAAGATCAATCTTCTTTGAACTTCCCTATTGGAAGACACTTTTTGTTCGTCATTGCTTGGATGTTATACATATTGAGAAAAACATTTATGAATCCGTAGTCGGCATATTGCTTGACATTCTGAGAAAGACTAAGGATGGTGAAAAAACTCAGTTGGATCTCATGGAAATGGAGATTAGGCCTAATTTGTTTCCCGAGAGAAGAGAGAACCAGACTTACTTACCTCCGACAAAGCACACGTTATCCAAAGTGAAAAAGAGAAAGCTCTGTGAATGGCTCGCTTCATTAAAAGTGCCAGACGGGTATTCTTCAAACTTCAAAAAGTTGGTGTCGATGAAGGATTTGAAACTTATTGGCATGAAAACACACGATTGTCATGTGTTGATGCAGCAATTACTACCACTTGCTTTGCGGGGAATTCTAACAAAGGATGTAAGATTTGCAATTTCTAAGTTGTGCTCGTTCTTCAATTCAATATGCACGAAGGTCATTGATCCACTTGTGCTATATTCACTACAATCGGAGTTGGTGCAAACCTTATGCATGCTTGAAAAGTATTTTCCATCGACATTTTTTGACATCATGATTCATTTAACGGTGCACTCAGTACGTGAAGTTAAGTTATGCGGACTGGTGAATTTTAGATGGATGTACCCATTTGAAAGATATATGAAGGTTTTGAAGGGCTATGTGAAGAATTGAAATAGGCTGGAGGGATGTATTGTAGAAAGTTACATAGCTGAAGAATTAGTTGAATTTTGCTCCGAGTACCTATCTAATGCAGACACAATTGGGGTGCCAAAGACTATAACCATTGACGCTAGGGGACTATCTATGGGCAATCCTTCATCAGTAAGTCGAGAGGAGTGGGAGCAAGCTTGTCTTTATGTCTTGCACAACACTAATGAAGTGGAGCCTTTCATTGAGGTGCACATGAACGAATTAAAAAAAAAATCCCAAAAAGAGCAAGAAATGAGAAGTGGTTGTAAGATGAACACAACCGGACCTTTCGGTTGTAGATTAGAGCACACATCTATGGCAAGTGGTCCACATCACAAGATGGAGGCATGTCACAGGAGTTGAAGAACCTAGCTAGAGGTCTGTCGTCGGTAGTTACAAGGTACATGTCATATTCCATAAATGGTTACACTTTCTACACTTGCGAAAAGGATGAGAAGCATCTGGTGCAAAATAGCGGTGTCACTCTCAATACAGAGGCTATGCATATTACCTCCGCCAAAGACAAGAAGCCGGTATATGGGGCCATGAACTACTTTGGTTTCATTGAAGATATTTGGGAACTTGATGATGGGGGATTACGCATAGCACTTTTTAAGTGGAAGTGGGCCGACAATAACTATGTTAAGAACGATGATGACGGCATCACGGTGGTTGACTTTAGAAGATTGGGATACAGGAATGATCCATTCATTATGGCATCATAAGCAATCTAAGTTTTTTACACTACTAATCCCCAAGACATGGAGTTGTCTCTAGTCATCCCAACAAAGCCAATAATAGTTATCAATGGTGAAGAAGTTGATAAAGATTGCACGGACATCCCTTCATTCACAAAGGGATTGCCATTGTTTGAAGAGATAGATAATTTTGAAGATGATGTTTCACACTTGCTTCGTGAAGATGTGGAATGGAAATGTATCGACAAACCAATGAAAAAAAAGATTAAAAGATGAGCATCAATAATTTGTATATATGTCAATTTACTTGTAACAATTTTTGGCAATTTACTGCATTTTTCAATCTTATGGCAATTTCTTTATATTGATCTATAGTTAAATTTTTAGTGAAAATGGAGATAAAGTATACATTATGGGCCATTGGATGCTTAACACACGGGTTGACCACCCTAGGCAGCAAAACTATAATGTGTGGAAAAAGGTTGTTAGACAATTTTTTCATGACAGTTTCTACCAGAAACCGTCGTGGAAGATTTCTACCACGATAGTTTCTACTAGAAACCGTCATGGTAGAGTGCTCTTCCACGACGGTTTCTTCTAAAAACCATCGTGCAAGAGCCTTCTACCACAACGGTTTATTGAAAAAACCATCGTGGTAGAGGATTCTTTCATGACGGTTTCTGGCAAAAACCGTCGTGGAAGATCCCTCTACCACTACAGTTTTTGAAAAAAACTGTAGTGGTAGAGGGATCTTCCACGTCGGTTTTTGTTAGAAACTGTTGTGGTAGCTACCTTGTGGCTCCAAAATTTGCTTCAAATTTTTGAAATCTGCGCCACCCATACATGTTATATGCGCGCCCATTCTTCACCCTCTATCTCAAATCCCTCTTTCTCTCTCTCTCTAAAAACACCCACAATCTTTTTGACCCATTTCTCTATCTCTAAAATCCGGCCTCCCTCTAGCGCCACCATCTCCACGGCGCCGCCATTGGGCCGGGGGCGG
>CAMOHE010049482.1:0-21958 GCA_946598075.1 Artocarpus hirsutus
TACCGTTTGACATTCATATAAAACATCATTATTTTTATAATTCAATCAAAAAACATTGATGCAAACATAATTATCAAAAACTCATCTATATATATACATAATACATATATATGTATATATGTATGTATGGTGATTCTATTTACACACTTCCTTCAATTACAATTTCTTATTCCAAAAATGCCCTTATAAAAGGACGAAATGAAAAATTATAATAGACTTGACAATGTAATTAAATTTTATTGTAAAAAAATTCTATCTCAGAAATTGACTTTCAAACAAATTTACAAAAATAGTCAAAACTTTTTTATAGAAAACTATTAATTTGATAAAGTTTGTGAAAATCACTAAAAATGGATATGTAAAAGACACAAAATAGAATTTTGAAAAACATGAAAGTTCTAGAACTCATCAAAATTTAAAATTTTTGGTAAGAAAAATTAAAAAAAAAATTATCTCTAACATATAGTTATATGGTATCTTTTAAAACTAATAAAAAAGTACCTTTTGATATTAGTTTAAAAACAAAAGGCATGTCTAGTGGAGCAATTACAATTTACGACTGATAGAGGGATTGTAGCTATCAAAAAACTATACAATACTACGATTCATAGTTTTATAAAGTTCAGACTCTATTTTGAAATATGATTTTTGACATGAAATTTTTATATATAAATATAGATTTTCTTAATAGACCTCAATGTATTTTAATACGTAAATTATAGAAATCCAAAATATTAGGCCACAATTTTATGATAGCAAATGCGGGCCCAACACTCATATAAGTTCAAAGCCATTTTGGACCAAGTTCCAATAGTATAGCCTTTAGAATACGGTAAAATGCTTCAACACTTAGTAAGCCATATTATGCTAATGAAAATGAATAGTAACTTGAAACAAGCTTTTATGTAATTATGAATCCAAAATGAATAATAAAGGGACTTATGTAGACCTACTAATGGGATAGGATAAGTAATTATCAATTCTAGCGCGGATAATTAAAGGCAATTAAAGAAAACTAAGTTATGTGGATTAGATAAATTAATCCTTGTAACACACATGATGATTGTATGATTCTTTGATTTTGACGTTGTTGTAATTGATAACAATAAAATGCTCTCATAGAAATTTTTTTTTTTTTTTTTTGAGAATTTTTGTTTGAGTTGTTTATATTTGATTTTAAATCAATTCTGTAACCATCTTCTCCATAAGGAAATAATAAAGGATATTGCAAAGCCATATAAGATGGATGTAGCTTTGTAATTCTTTGTAAAGTGTTTGTTTTGTCTTCTACTTTAATATCTTTTCCTTGTTCATATTCACCAATGTCTCCAACTATTAAACCACCTATGTCGTTTGAAGTGGGTAATTCATATTAGTTGCTATCTATATATCTCCTATCAATAAGCCTTAATTTCAATGAAGGAATGTTATGTTCTTGATATTTATCTTTAATCATTCGAAAAAGTTGTACTAATTTGTTAGTTTTATCAAGCATTTCAATAAATTTTTCAATTATTGATTTAGTCATTTCTTTGCAATCATCATCAAATGAGAATGTGGCCATTCGATTTTCAACCTCATTTTCCGTATCATATATATAAAGTTGTGCAAATCTTGGAGGATTATTATCATCTGGCAATAAAGATCCCAAAAGATGATGTATTTGTCTACTTATTTTAAAGATATATGGTGCGTTCGAGTTTTTTTTTGTTTGATTCTATATTTGCTTCGAATGATGTAAACGCAAACATTGAGTTGTAAGTACGTATATTTTTTCAAAAATTTGTATTAATAGGTCCTCCATGATAATTAAGTAAATTATCTAATATATGAGGAGTTTCTTTTATCAAAGGTAGGATAATTCTTCCATCTTTACAACAAAGATTAAATTTAGGTGGATAGCTATCTTTTATTCGTTCATTTAACCAAAATAGAGCACCACAATGTTTACGCGTGCAAGAACAGTCCCCAAGATCAAAATATTGGTTATTGATACCTATTTTCAAAACATGAAAAAAATATTACATTAAAATGTAATTCTTATATGATCTAAAAGATTTTAAATTAATTACATATAATATTTCTTATAGAAAAGAAAATTATTTCTTTTATTGTAATTTTGGGAAGTTGATGATTCTACTGTTTCAGATGTTTGCCTTTGAGACTTAAACAAATCCAACATTGTATGAAGTCTAGATCGAGAAACATTTGCTCCAACAATTTCAACATCTCTATCTTGGTCGGTTGGATCTTCATTATTTGTTTGATCCATGTCCAAAATGATACGACGCTTTGAGCAAAGATTTTGTTCCAACGTTTGTTTGGTTTTTCTTTTTTTATTCATCTGTACATTTAGGGAAATTACATTATTTAGGAATCACGGGGAGAACTAATTTATTTACAAAATCTAACACAAAAAACATATACAAAATAAATATATAAATATAATGAAAAATTATTTATCAAAACTGAAACTAAAATTACTTTTTAATTTAGTTAAATTGTTAATCAATATTTTGTTCAAATAAATCTATCATCTGTAAAAAAAAAATAAAGAAACTTAAATACTTTACTTTGTAAAAAAAAAAATGATGGTATAATTCTAATAAAGTAATAGTGTAAAACATAGGTTACTTAATGTAATTAAAGATTTTAAACTGGTCTAATTTATTCTTAACATTTATTAGGTATTTTAATGAGAATTTTATTTATAAAATATTAAGATGTTTTTTTTTCATTTGTGTTTTTTTTAGATTGAACAATTTATAAGTATAAATATTTATGTTTGTTGTTAAGTATTTTAAAATTGAATTAATTAATTCTTTACTGGTACTAAAATAAGTTTTTGGTCTTTTTAAATATTGTGTATTTTACTATATAAGTTTATTGATTAAATAATTATTTATTAACATCTAAAGCAAATTAGTGTTATTCAAGAATTAGAATTTTAAGAAATAAATCTAAAAAAATAACGGCTGATTTATTTTATTTATCATTAGGTTTTTTCTTTGTTTTTTGTATGTAGAATTCAAACAAAGGTTTTTTTTTTTGGACATTAAGGTTTTTTTTGGACTTTTTTTTGTTATTGTTACTTTTTTTAAATTTCTTTCGTATCTACGTTAATACAACTTAGCTGAATTATAGATTCTAAAGCAGTCTTCAACAGTAACCTATTAGCCTTTTATGCTTTAGAGATAGCTCATCAATGGATACCATAAAAATGATCTCAATTAATAGGCCACGTACCTTTTTATGCTTTAATTTAGAGATAGCTCATCAATAGATACCATAAAGACGATCTCAATTAATAAGCCATGTTCATTAGTAAATCTTCAAATTAATTAATTACTTAATATCTTTTTCTTAATTATATTTATTTATTTAAAACTTTGTCCCATGTGAATAGGTTTAGCTTTGGATTAAACCGTGATTTGATAGGTGAAACAAAGGCCCCATTGTTGTCGTTTCAAGCCACACTCTCCAACTAGCTGGAATCCAAAAACTTTTACTTGTACGTCCTTCATGTCAAAGAAAAAGGGTGAAGATAGTAGTGAATGAAGGAAAAATATAGACGGAAACAAAATCTGCTCTACTTCTTTTCTTACCCTTTGTTTGAGAGTGGTTCTAACCACTTAATTTTTACCATAAATTTAATTATAAATAGTATAAAATTCTCACATATTAAAATAATAATAAAAAAAATTGCTATAATATAAAACTCTTATATGCTACAGTAAAAATAGTTCTAACCATTGGTTCCCACCATCTTTCAAACACCCTATTAATTTTCTTCCGTTCTTTTTAGTTTCTCAGTTTTTGTCTTCTTGTTTCTTTTTAAGGATTTTAATTTTATCTAAATCGTTTCAATTTTCTCTTGTATTACTCATTGAATTTTTTTTCTTTTGTGTTTTTGATGGATTTCTAATATCATTATTTGAAAAAAAAATGTTTTCGATCATTTTCTCAAAAGTTTTTATGCAAAAATATAATTCTAGAATCACTCGATTATAGATTTTTATGCATTTTGGTATTGCCAGTGAAGTGAAGATGTTAAGTAAACGTAAAATATCTGTAAATTTGGACACCTATGGTGTTTATTCTCAAAAATCGTGTTCATCCGTTTGTCTCACTTTTGAAGCTGCGCGCCTAGAAGGCGCTGGTTGAAGCTTGTTTTGGTTTTTGTTTTTCCTTCTTCTTTTGATGCTGTACTTGGAGCTTCATGGATAAAAAATAGAAAAATTGGATGAATAAAATAAAGCTTCATGATTGAAAGTTCAGGTACACAAATGAAAACGAACACACAAAAAAAGAGGAAGGAAGAAGTCAACATGTTCTGGTTGTTTTTTAAAATTATTTTACCTGCTATATTGAATTAAGAAAGCCTTTGTTCATTATTTCTTTTATTTAGATAAGCTTGTATTATTTTAATTTAATATGTGCAATCATGTTATTAATATAATAATAAGCATGATATAAAGTTAAACATGGGATACTAAAGAAGATTATTATAAAAATTTCTAGGCTTGGAATTGTTTGGTAATGGGGAATAGATTGGATAGGGATTTTAAATCCTTAAGGAAGAAACTCAACTCTAATCTCCTGTTATGGAGAGATTAGAAAGTTCACCTAATCTTTGACCTATATGCACAATGCTCAGCATAAGCGGAACAAAATTTGGGCCCTTGATGTAAAGTTAGAAATTTAGGTTTTAATGCCTTGCACTTGGACATTACATGGCAATACATGAAATATGACAAAAAAAAAAAAAAAGCAAGCGAGTTATACAAAAAAATACTTGGGAGAGGGAGAATTTTACATAAGTACAATGCATATATATATATATATATATATTAGCATCTTTTGCATGTCATGAAAATATATCACCACCCACGTGAGATATGTAGCATGTTATATATCAATCCAGCAACTTAAATCAAAATATTGTTCAACATCGGCTATCATGTCCATCTTTTTCAAAAACAATATTTATTTGTCAACTTCAAATTTCAAAGACCCTTTTGACCTTAACTGTGATAAAATTTATAGACCCTTTTGACCTTAACTGTGATAAAATTTATACTTTTTTTTGGCTTTTGTGAAAGCTTTTCCCCATTGTTCATGATAATCAAAACAAAACTTTTGTACAGTCAACAAATGGCCCTAACAAAACTTAGAAATCATGTCTCTTTTTTTCCTCATGCATGGGTCCATAGAAGATAAGGACACCCAGCGGGTCAAGAAGTTGAATTAGTTCTTAAGCAACTTTCCTAATTAATATATATTTTTTCATAGAAAGATTCCCCTAATTATTACTATCTTATCTTTTTATGTAGATAAGATATAGAAAGACGCCTCCAATTATATAGACAATATCTACATCTTAATTGTTGCTTGTCAAACAATCAGAGCCTTCATGCTCTTGTAATATTGTTACGAAGATCCTGTTTTGGGGGTCAATCTTTTTCAACTAATCCAATATTTATAGAAAAAATCCAAAGCTTTTGACAACACTCATTATAGTTTCCTCAATTAGTTAGTTTTAATACGTCTCATCAATAGAAGAGTCCAAAATGATTATAGATTATCTTTGATTCCATTCGGTCCCATATCTGTTTTGTTTAATGTTAGTCTTGGTGTCTTTTGTTTGGTGCTTTTCTTGTCGGCTTACGTTGGTTTGTTTGTTTATTATTTTGTTGGATGAATGAAAGAGAATTAAAAAGGGAAAAAAAGTGGAAAAAAGAGAAAGTCAGGAAGACAGTCAAGAGATCTGAATTATGTAGTTTTGTAGTTGCAGATGATCAAAAGCTTACTAGTGTCTCCATATAGACTTACACAAAAAAAAATAAAATAAAATAAACTTATATAAAAGTTAATCATATTCAAATGTTATTCCAAGGTAACAAAATTTGAAAAAAAAAAAAATAACTTTCAGACTCAGGAAAAGCAATACTTTTGCATCTACTGTTAATTTTTATTTTTTTAAATCCTTTTAAAGGTTGAAAAGGATTACAAGTATAGCCTAAATTGACGCTTATCTTAATATGGAGATTGAATCTGTTGGAATTGCGGGAAAGCCAATTTTTTAACAAAGAATCAAAAAGTTTTTCTCTTAGCAGTAGCTTTAAAGCTTAATTAACAAATTCCCAAGCATTTTCAGATAGTTTCAAACTCTTTTCCAAACATTTTCAGATAGTTTCAAACTCTGAACTTAAATATTAGATGTATAAACATGAAGCTGCAAGGAAAATATTTTACCACATGTGTCTGCTTTAAGGCCTCACATATGCCTCGTATAAAAATAAAACCTCTCCCCGCTTTCACATATGCCTCCTGGAAAAAGTGAATAATTCTGTAAACAGCGGCTCAAGAAAACATACACCAAGTACCAGCGAGAGAGTAGAGAGAGAGACAGCCTCGGGCGTAGGTTTGATCGGTCTTCTCTCTCCAATGCCCAATAGTTGAAAAGAAGGAAAAGACTGAAAAGAAGTTGAAAAAAAAGCTGAAAGAAACAAAAAAGCTGAATAAGAAACGCTAAATAAGAAAGCACTGTTATTTATACAGTGTTTTGAGTCACGATCAGTTGTTTTCCCCTTTCCTGTAGTGTATATAATAATGTTACATTATATATATACACAATAGAAAAAATCAAACAAATAAGACAATAAAGTTACAAGTGTTGCACCAACTTGTCAACTTGCAAGGACTACAAACCAAGAGAAAACCACAAAGTATACAATTCATTCCTTTCCACACCAGTCAATAGCCTTGAAATAAACTGAACAGACAGTGGTTCATCAGCTGTGGTTTTACGTTTCGATATTTGAATAGTTTTGCTGGTTCTGGACACCGCCAAAAATAATATATTGTGATTACGGTCAGACCCAGATGGCAATATTGTACATTCGATCCCATGAAATGGTTTTCACTGTGACTTCCGGACATTATAAATACCCCCTCTTGTCCAACTCTGTTCTTCACCACTAACAAGTTACAACAATCAATATCAAAGTCAGATGGGTTCATTTGAGTTCTGAGAATAACAGTTTACTAATTTGTAAGTCATAATGTCTTCTACAGCTGGTCAGATCATCAAGTGCAGAGGTCAGCCAGAGCTTTCATTTCTTGTATACTATTCCTTGTTGTTTTTTTATAATCTATCCATTTATTTTTTTTTCCTCTTTTTGTTTTTGATTTTGCATTAAAGCTTCAAATCTCCTGTTGTTTTTGGCTTCAAAGTTTTGGCTAGGTTTAGGTTATGCTTGGATTATTGCAATATACCTAGCATGATCTTACTACTATTTATTTATTTATTTATTTATTATTTGTGCAATATGACTCGGTTTTAGGCCAGTGAAGCCCTAATCTGTTTGCTTTTTAAGAAAGATCAAATGGATAATTTGCACTAATTTGGTTGATGTTTATCATTTTTTATTTGGGTACATACTTTTGTTTGCAAATGTTCTGCTTTTTAATTAATCATATAGCTGTGAAACTGCTAAATGCAGTAGCTAGAAAAAAAAAAGAGAAGTTTCATAGCTTTTCGTTGAGGTTTTTTTTTTTAGACATTCAATTGGATGAATTATATATTAGGAATTTGTGTGATTTGATATTGTTGGATTTGTCTGTGCATTTTTCAGCTGCGGTGGCCTGGGAAGCAGGGAAGCCACTGGTGATCGAGGAAGTGGAGGTGGCACCACCACAGGCTAACGAAGTCCGCATGAAGATTCTCTTCACTTCCCTTTGCCGCACTGATGTCTATTTCTGGGAAGCCAAGGCAACAGATTTTTCAATATGAATTAAGTTTTGATTACAGACTATAATTTGATAGAATTTGGACTTACTTGGCGCCCATCTTAAAAGATCAACCCGTTAAGTGAGATAGTTAAATATCTTGACGATATGGCTCCGGTTTATTTTACCCTTTACACGCCTCCATAAGGTGATGCTCGAGTTGGTGTTTGTGTTTATATTTTAAAGATGTGGTGCTTTAGTTTCTTTTACCTTTTACATAATTAGTTAGCACTTTGTTAATCCTGTAGAGTGCGACAGAGTGTAATTGGAAAGAGTTCTTTTGATCTTTACAATTTAATTACTTGATTTAGCCAAAGCAAGAAATGACTCTCCCAGACTATGTATCTACATTTGTATGTTCTAGATTAAACACGAGTTTTTTTTTTTTTTCTTTTGTTTTCTGTTCTTGGAAGTGGTATTAAATCTGAAATGGTTTTGTTTACTTTTTTCAGGGACAAAAGCCATTGTTTCCCCGCATACTTGGCCACGAGGGTGGAGGGTATGTGTTCGACAAATTCTTTTGCTTTTCTATCAATTCCGTTTCTTATCGTAATTATTCTTCTAGTCGTCAATAAGCAATTGAATTAGATTTTGACTTATGATTCGAAATGAGTTCATTTTCACAACGAAGACTCAAGTGACAATTGACCATCGGTACTTGCCATCTTTTTGGCAGAATTGTTGAGAGCGTTGGTGAGGGCGTAACTGAACTTCAGCCGGGAGACCATGTCCTCCCTGTGTTCACTGGCGAGTGCGGGGAGTGCCGCCATTGCAAGTCGGAGGAGAGCAACATGTGTGACCTCCTAAGGATCAACACTGACAGAGGTGCCATGATCAATGATGGGAAGACCCGGTTCTCTAAGAATGGACAGCCCATTTACCATTTTCTCGGGACCTCTACCTTCAGTGAATACACCGTTGTCCATGCTGGATGTGTTGCCAAGATCAACCCTGCTGCCCCACTAGACAAAGTCTGTGTTCTTAGCTGCGGAATATGCACTGGTGCGTTGTAATAAATTTTATCATATCATTTACCAAGGATACTTGCCTTACTAATCAATAGTATAGAATGCAACTCGTTAGACGTATCATGATTTAAAAAAATTGACGTTAGAGAATAGTAATACTAATTAATTGGCTTATGCTTTTCGTTTGATCGACTTGTCCGGTTTCTTGAAGGTCTTGGTGCCACTCTGAATGTTGCAAAACCGAAAAGGGGTTCATCTGTTGCTATTTTTGGATTGGGTGCTGTCGGCCTTGCCGTAAGTGATTGATGTTGTTGGTTCTTTGTTAGTTTGCTCCTCGCTACAATATTGAAGATTTTGCGATGAGATTTGTTCTTTTACATTATTAGGCTGCTGAAGGTGCGAGACTTGCGGGAGCTGCTAGGATCATTGGTGTTGATCTGAACCCAAGTCGATTTGAAGAAGGTTAGTTGGATTTCTGTGTGTCCATGTTAAGTACATTCAAGGATGTTGGAGTTTTTGATGATAACTTTGCAACTTATTCTCACTGGCAGCCAAAAAGTTTGGCGTGAATGAATTCGTAAATCCAAAAGATCACGACAAACCTGTTCAAGAGGTTGGTTCTTTTTTAACATTTTTGTACGTAGTATCAAATTAAAAGATAATTAACTTGGAATATTTCTTATTTGAAATATGTATTGTTGTACTTCAAAGTGGTGCAACTATTACCTGAGGTCTGAGTCATTGTCACTTCATGAATAGTCTAAAAAGCATTTGAATGTTGTACTTCCTCAGGTTATCGCAGAGATGACTAACGGAGGAGTGGACCGGAGCGTCGAATGTACAGGAAGTATCCAAGCTATGATATCTGCATTTGAATGTGTTCATGATGTAAGTACCTGTCCAACTTCCCGCCTCTTCAAAATATGAACCGATCAACTTTTTCTGTTGAGAAACTGAATTTGGCTGTCTTTTCTAGGGTTGGGGTGTGGCCGTGCTAGTTGGTTTTCCAAATAAAGATGTCACATTTCAAACTCATCCAATGAATTTCTTAAATGAGAGGACCCTCAAGGGTACTTTCTATGGCAACTACAAACCCCTGACCGATCTCCCGTCCGTTGTGGAAAAGTACATGAACAAGGTAAGTTGAGATTGAATACAGCTGAACTCTGTGCTTTTTGCATAAACCTTTTTTCTATCAATAGAGAAGGCCTTGCTCGGCTTGCTTAGCTATATTTTTAGATTTAATTCGTAGTGGGATTTCTTGACTGAACTGAAATTAGCTTGGAATTTTGAAAAAAGAATTTGTTCTGACAAGTTAGCTTGAATGAGGATATCCATTCATAAAAATTTTACTGCTTGTAAAACGTTTGCCTTTCACAATAAGCTGTATTCTAATTATATACAACCTGAAGTGGGATTTTTGGGGCAGAAATGCTATGAACAATAGATAGTAAGAGAGTGGACTTTGGGGACCTGACTTAGTTTGGCATTCATTTAGCAGACGCCATTCTTTTTGTATTGTTTTATACAATCTATTACTAAATTTGCGTCATGTTATTTTATTTGTATCGTGTTATTATATAATATTAGTTATGCTGATGTAAATCTTGTTATATAATATATAGTTATGCTGATGTAATCTCTGTACAATGTTAAAAGGAAAAATCTGTTTTGCTTTTAAAATCTGTTTTACTCACTGAACAGTGGGTCTCAGTCTACTTATAGTGTATATTGGACGTGCTGTTTTGTGAATTAGTGTGTTTTAAACTTATGGTGTTAAATGCTATTAAATAAAAGAGCTCTATTAAAAGCCATGTCTCGAAACAATACAAGTAATCAAAATGCGTAAACGATGATGGCTTTTGGGCTTGATAAGTGTGAAAATCAGCCATGTAACTATGCCCCATGTAGTATGAATTTTACTTATTATAATTAAACTTTTTGTCTAGTGAAGAAATCCTACATCTTATATAATTTTGTAATATGATAATTTCAGGAGCTAGAACTTGAGAAATTCATCACTCACTCGGTCCCTTTCTCGGAGATCAACAAGGCCTTTGACTACATGCTGAAGGGGCAGTCTATCCGGTGCATCATTCGCATGGAAGAATAAAGTGTTTACTAGATACGGGTTATATAATATATATACATATATATATATATATGTATGTTTTATTTGTATAGGTTTTGTCCATCTTACACTGAAACGAGAAAATAAGCTGGATATGCTTGTGTATTTTCTAGCGTCTTGTGCTGAAAGACCTACATGTTTATGATATCGTTGTGGTTTAAGCTTCTTTTGTTTCTACTGGTTCTTTTGTAGTTTTTGAGTTTCTCTTTGCTCGTGTGTAATAAAGTTTGTATATTCTTATTAACTGTTGCAAGGTAAGGATATCATGGTTTTTTTTTTTTTTCTTCCTTTTTTTTATGCTGGAAGCCTATGGTAAAAACTTAAATCAAGAGCTTTTGTTGTCTATTTTATAAATACCTTTGACCCTTTTTTATTATTTTATTTTTTCTATTCGATACTTCCATTGACAACTTGATATCAAGAGCACAATCTACCTCCAGAGTAATATTATGACGAGCATTGAATCCGCCCGAACTAATTAGCTGCATTTATTATTCGTACTAAAAGAAAAAAAAAAAAAGAGTATTTACAATGTTTCTATGCTTCACTTTTTTGAAGGGTTTTTCCTCAACATTTTTTAATAAAAAAACTCAAGCACCTTGGATGCTTTTAACATTTTGTTTATGGATTTTATATTCGTATCACAATTATAAGTTCAACTTTTGTTCTAGTTGTTCTGTTTTGTTTTTGAAATTAACACTATTACAAAAAGGACATAAGTGTACTGTTGTCAAAGGATACGATGACGATCTGGCAAAGTATCTAAAGCCATTGTATGTCTAAGGCATACGACGGCAGTTAATATGCACATGAAACTCCTTGGAAGTTCAGGGAAGCCATATTGTACGACGAGATGAGATGGCATTCATGATCCCACGTCTGAAACCCGAACATGGCATTTTATTGCTGCTTTAGGCCATTTGATTCAACTTTTTTTGAACCATAGGATTGGATGATGTTAGTCACATGTTGTGGGAGATCGGCCTTGTTCATTGTGTGGTTCCTGCCTGAGGAGTTCATCCCACATCATCCGCTCGAATTTTCTTATTGAACTAGTTCTAGGATGAAGAGTTTGGTTTGATAGATTCGCAGGCTGAGTGGAGCAATGTGCATGGACCATGTGAGTATGGTTGTAGCTCCTTGGACCGCTTGGAAAGAAGAAGGACCGGTGATGGCATTGGGAAAGCCTGGCCGATTGGTGTATGCCCCATTTAACGATGGTTTTCACAAACACCGTTGTAAACATCTTAAAAATAATTTAAAATTGTTTTTATCGAAAACTGTTTTTTTTTGGGAACAATAATTTCTTAACTATTATTCATAAATTAGAAAACTTGGTGCACATTTCATCATACAACACAAATGCCAGTTTTATGAGAAATTTACTACACTTTTGATATAAAGTCAATGATATATGTGACACAAATAACGATAATATCAAATAAAATGTATTTATTAGTTTAAATTTTATAAATATTAAGAATTTAGTTTTCCTTTTCCTTGATGTTAACTAGCTATTTTTTATTATCTAGTTTTCTTTTTTCAATATTAAATTTTAAACTTACTCAATTTAGTATTGCTCTAATAGACACTATGAATACTCAATTTATTCAATGAGAACGTTATATCATATTTTCTCTTCTCTATTATTCTATTTATGTGGTATCACAGCCATCTTCCTACGACTAGTTTTTTTCTTCTCCTCTAGCAATCTCACTTTGCCGCTGAACTACTGCCGCCGCCGCCACTAATTTGACATTGCCACTACCGTACCTCGAAACTTGTCGCTGCCACTGCCCTTATAAAACCGATGCCGCTGCTACTAGGTCATTGTTGCTGCCATAAAACCCCATCTGCCACCGCGCCTCATCGTCACTAGACAACGCCCTCCCCGCTGTAACACACCACACTTTCTATCGCAGCCTCGCCATCTACACCACCAACGCAATCCTCTTATTGCTGTTGACGTCTCCACTCCACCCATGGTTGCTTGCAAGCTCTAGATCACCATTCCTAGTGCTCATGAACGGGCCAAAATGTTGACGGTTATTTGTATCAATAACACTGTTAAACTTACCTCCACCAATTATCTCTTATGAAAACTTCAGATGGAAGAAATTCTAATTAGTTATGATCTTCAAAAGTTCATTGACGATCTCATCCTCCTCTTCTGGCCACCATCACCGTCAACAATGTCACCTCTCCCAATTCGGCATACCACACATGGCTTTGCAAAGATAAATTAATTTTTGGTGCAATAGTAGGCTCTTTCACCCCCTCTGTTATTTCTCTTATCACATAATCTACCACTTCCAGTGTTGCTTGGAATGTTCTCGCTAATACTTATGCCTGACTCTTATGTGGTTACATCAAACAAATAAAGGAAGAAATCAAGCATGCTACCAAGGGCTCTCAGATAACGTCGGAGTATGCATTTTATTAAAAGTCGTGTCGATGAGCTAGTGGCCCGCGGACAATGATGATCTTATCAATAAAAATTCTTGATGGTCTTGATGAAGATTATCAACACATTGTTAATGTGATGAATGGTCGAGTGTAAGTGCTTAATTGGATAAAATTTTCTAATTAATTTTCCCATATTTTCATGCTAATTCTTAAGTATTTTGTGTTTTAATTGTGGTTTTTGTGTCTTGTAGGTATTTCAAAGTAATAAGCTCGAAAATGGATGAAAAGAGAGGAATTTGGAGTTTAAAATTACATTTATTTAGTTTGGAGATCAATTAGGGGCATAAGTTTTCAGGGATTTATGGAACAAATCAGCAAGAATAGCAAAATTAGGTCACGTCCCCGTGAAGGAACTACCTCGCAACCTCACCCTAGTACAGAGAGAAGGCACGGCCGTGATAAAAAATCCTTGCATCTATGCCAAAAGTGTAGTTTTGCCCGCCCTTGCGATAATAATAACAAATTGTTTTTGGGACCTTTCTTTCAACAAAAATAAGCTTTTGGGAATTTAAGGTATTGAAAAGCATTAAAATATTAAGCCCTTACCAATAGATTAAGAGCAATATTATTTAACTCTATGGAGTTATAATCCCGCTACTAATAAAACAATAGGACCCAATCTAAAAAATATATTACATATTAGCTGGGCCCATAGTTTTGTGAGTTATGCAGTTGTAATCTCAATAAGATAAAAATGACTTTTCTAAATTTAACGTTAAGAATATAATGAGAGACAAATAGTGCCAATAGAACGAGAATTTGAGGACCTAATCAGTATTCAAATTCTAAAATGAGGACATCAAAGACTAATATAATTTGAGTCGTGATCCTAACGTAGGGTCGGTAATTTCCTATATCCTAATCTAGTTGGAAGGAAAGTTTTTTATATTGACATTAGTTGTTCCTTCTCCGTAGTTCTTTTAAAAAATTGTTGTAAAACCAACTCATTATCGGACTAAGTCTTCGATCTACTAAATTAGTCTTACAAGTGGCAACAAAGGAGATATATAAAATTATAGAGTTTGAAGGAGAGTGAATTTAGCACTAGTCTTTAGAAAAACTAAAATTCCAACAAGTCACCAAAAGCACCATGGAAGGTGTCAAGTTTTGCTTCTATGTATGTACTAGTTATAAATAATTTGTATATTTAATTATATACCCTCTAATAGCTAGATAGGCCGGCGCTTTCTTATATTATTACTATTATCATTATTGTTGTCAATATGAACATGTTAATATATATACGCCATTTAAAAACTTCTGCATTTAGTTGTTTCCCAGCTCCCACAGACATCCGAACTACTGACTCGTGGATTGGCTTGACCTTGACGTTGAGCCATTTTTTTAAGATAGGAAAAAAAAATCAAATTATTAGCTAGCCCACGTCCTACCTTGTCAATGGTTTCATTAGTATGTCGTGGGTGTGCATGGTTCAAACCGGTCCTAAAAAATTATCTAAACCAGACTGTTTTGATGGTTTAAAATTAAAACAAACGAAACAGATTATACGTAAAAAAAAAAGTTGAACGGACCAAATTGGATCAAATTGTTATAAAATAGTTTAGTTTGCTTTAAGCTGCGGTTTGAAGCATTTACTTGACTTTTTATTTTGACCTTTTGGTGACTTTATAATAATAATAATAATTATTATTATTATTAATTTTTGTTTTTCTAATCCTTTTAAACTTTAAAATTTGAAAACATGACAAAATAGGATATATTTTATGTATGCAACTCATATATATGCATATACATATGTTATAAAATATAATATATATATATAAATGATCTGGTCCAGTTAAGACCATTTACAAATTTTAAACGAGACCTGCTCGTTTTTTAAATGCTCCCGTGCAATGTAAAATTGTTGAAAAATAGTTACGACATGAAACCTGACCGGTGGTCTAAAAACCGCTAGATTGATCTGGTTCCATTGTTTGCTGTTTTCTATGCACAAGCACAACCTTAGCACATCTATTAATTGAGTAATGAAAGGTGGATCAGCATCTGCGTAACATTTAATCGTAAGCAATACCTAACATCCTTAAGTTCTTATTAATTAGAAAAAATATAAATAAATATAGATAAGTAGTGCTTGTGTTTTTGAAGAACAAGAAAATTAAACAATAATTGATTGCTACTTGTACATTGTCAGTTAGAATTTGCTCCCATTTGACATCCGCGCCCAACCATCTTGTTGACTAATCGAAAAATACGTTTGGCGATGTCTTTCCAAAAAAACAAAAAAAACGATTGGCCATATTGTGAATATTATTAATACAAATATAATATATAATCATAAGAGTGCTATTTGATAGCGTTTTTATTTTGTTTTTTATTTATAAAAAAAAGTTAAAAATAAGAATATTTTAAAAAATATGTTGAACTTGTTTTGAAAATTGTATTTGGTTAATACCTTTTGTCTCTTTAAGAATAGTTGAAAAAAATAAAAATATATTTAGTGTACGTATTTTTTAAAACACCCATTAAAAAAAATTTTAATTAATCTATTTCCATTTCATTTTCATATCCCACTCGATAACAAGCTCCTCGATTCAATTTTTTATACCAAAAAGGAAAAAAAAGAAAAAGACGAGACTTCCTATTGATTCAGACTTTTAGAGCAAAAAATCTGGATTGTTAGAGAGGACGCAGTAAATAGAAGAAAAACGACGGCGTTTTGAGCTAGGTACAATACTCGAAGTTGAAGCCAAAGCTTAACTTTTGTTCGTTAATGGCGATTCAAACTCAGACCAACCAATAATGATCGCCATATGCAAGATATGGGTCACCACCACCACCACCACCATCACAGCACCAGCAATGGCTTTTCTCAGTGAGTCGACAGCCCAAGGTTCTCCAGCCTGATGACTCGCCGGGCCCACTCATTCAAGCGCAACGCCAATAGCTGGCGGCGGTGGCGGAAACAACGAAGGCGGATTGAGTCCTCACCACGAGATTGAGCTCCAGCTCAACTCGCCTAGATCTGAAATCGATGGTAATCTGAGTTCCATTGATGGATTCGACTTGGTCTTAGAGAAGAGGCACAAATTCACGTTGAGGAAGAAGATTGGATTGGTGGTTGTGGATTTAGGGCTTAGGGAAGAGAAGAAGCTTGGACCTTGGACGCCTTCAAGTTAGCTCGCTGGCGATTGGTGGCAGGGCTATGCCGTGAGATCTATTGGGGTCGAGGGTCGACGGAATGTCACCGGGGTTGCTGGGTTTCGCCAGCTAGGGGTGGGTCGTTGGGGTTGAGCAGCGAGGGCGATCATCGGAGGTCGCCAGGTAGAGGATGGGCTATGAGGAGGGCTTTGAGGGAGCGCCGGTGGGGCTGCCAGAGATGAAGGATGGATCGTCGAGGGTGTTGTTGGGAGGAGAGAGTGAGAGGGAATAAGGGAAAGTAAGATAGAAAAAATTGAAAACAGGTTCATTTTTGATATATTTTTTTAATTTGTTGGAAATGTTTTTGTTTTTATTTTGGCCTAAAAATTAGCCAAATACATTTTTAAAATCTTTTTTTTTTTTTTTTACGTTTTTGAAAATGACCAAACCATTTTCAAAACAAAAACCAAACAAAGCCCTGTATGTCGTGTTTTTAATCTCTTCTGATGACTAGTTGTAATATTCTTCTTCAATTAGGAAACAACTAACAACGTGGAAAAGTGTTAATTGGCTTGGTCATAGAAGATTCAACTCCCCCATTTGGGAGTTCGGTCTTCAAGAAAACAGTGGGGTTGAATATTCATAAAATGATATTGTTATAAGCATGCTCTTTAAGTATTTGTTATTAAGTTTTTTGTGAACTCTTTTGATCAACTGTGGTGATTATGAGTATCATATCTCAGTATCACTACATGTGTTTTTTTAGTTAGTCTTTGGTCATCTATGCTGTTGAGGTGTTGGGTTCCTCAGCCGAAGCCTGACGGGCACTTCGAACGTATTGTTAGGAAAGCTGCACAAGGAGCCTCCATGCGGGAGAAGCGCATCTTCCAAGAGTCAAACCCGTTTCCTCTTAAATAAGAGGGTCTCAGGGCCTATCCCAGGTATCAATCCAACTATTCTTCTAGCGCCAAAATGTTGATGCTTACCAAGGTGTGGCATCGAATCAACACCACGTACGGCGACGTACGGTAGTCTGCTCTTCCCAATTCGTCTCCACCTAATCGGGTTGACCTACAACAAGAAAATGGAAGCTTCGGAGGCAAGAAGTGGTCAGTTAATAGAAAAGGGCTCTCCGATGCTCGAGGTAGGGGATGCTCGGTAGAGGTTGGGAACTCGTTAGGTGAGAAGGAGCTTACTTACTTGCTAGAATGTAATAAATACGTCCTATTTATAGGCTACCACTTGAACCTGGTGTTAAGTGGGTTTTGCCTACAACCTGAATGTCACATCAAGGCGTGTCAGAAGGCAGAAGACAAGTGTTATGTCCCTCCACTGACGGATTGGCCCCCACCAGACCGTGAGTTGTTTGCCATCTGTTGGCTTATGATGGCGAGTAGCAGTCCACTTTAGGGAGAGAATAGTCCAACCCGAGTTGGTGCTCAGTCTTATGAGGCAACCTAATGAGGTGCGTTCCGAGGGGCCCTGACAAGCACCTCAGACATGACATCTAGGGTCATCGGGGTCAGTCGAAAACTCCTCTTAACTCTATTGAACCGTTTGGCCAACCACCAAGAGTTTGGCTCCTCAACGGTGGCGCTGAGCTCACCCTCAATATGCTGTTATAATTTAGATGTATCACTTTTTACAAGTTGAAATTCATATTCTGATCCAGATTTTTGGACCTAGGTTGTAGTCGGAAATTCTACTTTAAAAACAAAAATCACTTTTACAAGTAAGCAAATCACTTTTGAAAAGCAACAATTATCTACAGTACCAAAAAGTGGTTGTGTCTTTTCTTTGATAAAATAAAGTGTTAAAATAACTCTATTTATAGGGTTACAAATCCATTACAAATTAGAAGGGATCAGGACATGGAGAAAGAAATGCTAAAAGACAAACGGGTGAACAGATGTTAATTCTAACTCTTTTTTTTTTTTAATGGAAAATGGTTGTTAACTCTGTTAAATGACTAG
The DNA here is from genome assembly GCA_946598075.1 of Artocarpus hirsutus. NCBI lineage: Eukaryota > Viridiplantae > Streptophyta > Magnoliopsida > Rosales > Moraceae > Artocarpus > Artocarpus hirsutus. The sequence continues at coordinate 18,432 of CAMOHE010049482.1, forward strand.
TGTCTATAAAATAACGTAACAATTTAACGTTGGTCTTATATGGCTGTCATTGCCGTGTGACTTTCTTCTGAATAAAAAAAGAATCATTTGAATAATGTTTGACACTAACAGCTTGTTTAGCCTTCTATAACAAGTCATATAAAACAGTGTATCATTAGATGTAACAAAGGTATGTAATTATTTTTGTAAACATTGATGCAAACATAATTATCAAAAACTCATCTCTATATATATATATGGTGATTCAATTTACACACTTCCCTCAATCACAATTTCTTATTTCAAACACGGCCTTATAAAATGACAAAAAAGAAAAATTATAATAGACTAAACAATGTAATTAAATTTTATTGTAAAAAAATTATGTCTCTAAAATAGACTTTTAAACAAATTTATAAAATAAAGTCAAACTTTTTTTTTTATAGAAAACTGCTAATTTGATAAAGTTTGTGAAAATCACTGAAAATAAATATTTTAAAGACATAAAATGAAATTTTGAAAAACATGAAAGTTCTAGAACTCATCAAAATTTGGAATTTTTGTGAAGAAAAATTTTTAAAAAAATTTTGTCTCTAAAATACAATTATATAATATCTTTTAAAACTAATAAAAAGTACCTTTCGGTACTAGTTTAAAAACAAGATGCATGTTTAGTAGCACAATTACAATTTATGACTAACAGAAGGATTGTAGCTCTCGAAAAACTATATAATACTAAAGTTTGTAGTTTATCAAAGTCAGACTCTATTTTTGAAATATGACTTTTGATGCTAAATTTTTATATATGAATATAGAATTTCTTAACAAACCTCAATGGATTTTAATACGGAAATTATAGAAATCCAAAATGTTAGGCCACAATGTTGTGATGGCAAATACGAGCCTAACACCCATACAAGTTTTGCCAGTATAGCATTTAGAAAATCGTAGAATGCTTCAACACTTAGTAAGCCATATTATGCTTATGAAAATGAATAGTAACTAGATATAAGCTTTTATGCAATTATGAACCCAAAATGAATAATAAAGGGACTTATGTAGACCCACTAATGGGATAGGATAATTAATTGTTTGATTAATTAATTATCAATTCTAGAGTAGATAATTAAAGGCAATTAAGGAAAACTAAATTATGAGGATTAGATTAATTAATCCTTGTAATACATATTGCTATTGTATGATCCTTTGATATAGAAAAATATATTCTAAGAAAGGATTCAATTCCTTTTACGATTATACTAAATTGAATAGCATAAGGCCAGCTAAGCTTACACTCTCATTGGGTGTTTTTCCACAGTATATATGAGTAGCAGGTAGAAAACTTGGCAATTTAGTAGATCTTATTTTGGAAAATCAGGTAAACAAGAATCTCATATATACTATGAATAGTTTTCAAATAAAATGTTTTTACATGATTTCTGAAAATTTTGAAATGCATGATCGGTGTTTAATATACCGTGTTATGTTATGCTATGATATGTTACGATATGCCATGTCATAGCGTACCATGTTTATACTATGTCATGTATTGTCACATTATGATATGCTAGATTAAGTTATGTTGTGTTTACATCATGTTATATTATGATTATGTCATATGCAGTGTGTGATGTATGCACTATTAAATTATACTGCTTAATCACTTTTCAATTAAGCATGTTTATAATATATGAGATGTGATACTATGTAGTAACAAACAATACTGCATATACATAATAAAATAAGTGAAATAAATAAGACAACAAAATTATGGGTGTCGTACAAACCTCTAGACCTATGGGGAGAAATTTAGCTCAGTTTAATTTAACTTATAATCTCAGTGTTGTTGGGGACCTCATGAACCCTAATGTCCTGAAGATCTCGTGCAACTGCTACGAACACTTAGGCTCATTCAATAGGACAATATACATACATAAGATATGTCCATAATGAAACATAAGCTCATGCATGATTTGATAAAATGTTCTTAGTTATATTTTGCAAGTGTAAATTCCTAGCTTCTGAACGAAAGTTCCTTGGGGTATAAATCGTCACCCCATAAACAGTGTTGTAAGACTCTTTTAATATGATAAATGTAAAAAAAAAAAAAAAAAAAAAAAGTTATAAGCTTTTAAAAAAAAAATAATAGACAAAATTAGGGGGGGGAAAAAAAAAGGAGTAAATCGTCCAAGACAAATCGTTTGAAAAAAAAAGGTGCGCGTCGTAAGAGGCTTTTATTATGGTAATGATAAATAATTTGTATATTTAATTATATATAAGCTGTACTAAGTAGTTGAGCCAGGGCTTTCCATCACCATATGATCATTATTGTGGTCAATATTGATACGTGAACAAAAGCCGTTTTAAAAAACTTCTGCACATGGTTGGTTCCCTGCTCCCCCAGACTTCCCAACTAGTCGTGATTCTTGGTTTGGCTTGACCTTGACAACTAGGAGGACGTCTACTAATTAATTAAAAAAGGGGAATCAACATCACTAAACAATTTAATCGTAATATATAACAAATCACCGTCTAATTTAATCGTAATCTATAACTAACATCCTTAAGTTCTTAATTCAAAAAAGAATTAATAATATCTAAGTACTTGGTTTCTAAAATTATAAAAACGTTGCTACTTGTAGGTGACATCCATGCCCTAACTCACACTCGACGATGAGTTTGCCTATTGGTCTGACCCCGGCGGTGTGTTCGACTCGCTAGTCAGATCCTGACAGCAGGTTTGAACCGTTGGTTTGATCTCGTCGACCAGTTTGGCTTGTTAATTCACTGGCTGGATGTCGATGGCCCGACTTTATCAGCGTGTTCAGCTCGCTGTCACAACCCTAACTCGAGACCGGTCCATCGGTCCAACCCTAGTGTCTATCTCAGCTTATCGGGTCATCCTCATCTATTGACGACTTAGTAGTGACCACAACCTCTGAATTTTGTTCACAAAAAATTAAAAACAAGGAATTTTTGTGTTCATAATTTAAAAATTGATACAATTTAAAAACAGAGAGAAATTACCAAATCTGTTTAAAAAAGTTATCTCTTTTTTGGTTTAAAGAAGCAAAAAAAAAAAATGTTTTAATTAAATGACACCACGCAGACCTAATGAAAGTTGTTGATGCTTAAAATCAGCACAACATAGCGTGTAAGGGCGCACAGTGGTCGGGTTTCCTGTTCTGTTCAACTCTGCTTGGTCTAGTCAAATCTACAAGAGGAGAGAAAGCCTTGAAGTAAGAAGACACCAGTGTGGTATCTACCAAGGGCACTCCAACACTCAAGTCAGTGTTCTAACCAAGAAGAGCAAAGGGAGAGGCAGAGTAGACAAGGAAAGAATGCCCGTACCTTGGTTTAAAAAAGATATAGACTTCAGACTGTTTTCTCATCATGAAGATTTGCACCCACCCCCCACAAAAAAAAAAAAAAAAAAAAAAAGCATATTTTTTGCTTTGAAAATAAAATAATTATAGATATTCGCATACAATAAATTAATAGGGAATAACAATATATTTTTTGATAATTTAAAATAAAAAAAGTATAGA
>CAMOHE010049483.1:0-97815 GCA_946598075.1 Artocarpus hirsutus
ATTATTACAGACTATTTAGATTATTATCTATAAATTTTATCCCTAAGCATATAACACTTATATGCTAAATTTATAGTCACATAAATAATCATGGAATTTTCTTGATGTTATAACTGTATTCATAACACATATATCAACCAAAATAATTATAAATATCACTTTATTTATTTATTATCAAAATGTACAATGTCACAGCTTTTAAGGCACCAAACCCAACAGAAAGACTCATCAAGTTTATTGTTTATTGGGATTCTGATTGTATCTATACATTCTAATTAGTTTATTTTTAGTTCAGGTTGCTAACTCAACAGTAGAGTACTTAACTTTTAAGTAAAGCTAGCAACTTTTACACATTTGTATGTTGCAACTGATTTGTCTATATCATCGGTAAAGTTTTTAAGTCCACGACTGATCCTGAAAGGAATGAATGGAAAAAGCAGCATATCATATCAATAGAGAGTTCTAAAAGTATTTCATTCTTACCATATAGATCCAAAACCTTGTGTAAATTGTTTATATTCTTGGCATGGAACATTGAAAGTCTCAATTCTTATCAGCCCAAGGTAGAGAGTTAAATTTCAAATCCAACGATATATTTACCTGTAATACCCCGAAGTTGATTAAATGGTATTAGAGTGTAAAATGATGAATTAGTGTGCCATGATGAGTGTTTTGAACTTAATTTGATTATTTTGTGAAAATTAAGAAACTTTGTGTTAATTTACTCTTTTAGTGATTTTTAATTATTCTAAATTGTTTTTAATTGTTAATTTAATGTTCAATGAAACAATTTGATTTAAAAACAGTGTTCTATTGCACATAGCCTTGTGCAACTAATTTTCTCTCTTTTCCTCTATTTATTTCATTTTTCTCCCTCTTCCTCTCATTTTCACTCTCCTCTTTCTCTCGTCTCTCTCTCGGTTACCCTCACTCTCTCTCATTCTCTCTCTAAAATTTTTGAAACAAAATTTGATTTCAAGCTTCGGGATTGTGGATTGAAGGCTCGGGAACGCGATTGAGCAACCATAAACTCTATTCAAGCTTCGATTTAAGGTTAGTTTTCAAAATTTCTAAACTTTTTCAATTTTTTAAATTTTCTTGCATTTTGAAATTTAAGAGTTTCTAAGTCTAGAAAAGCTTTGATCTAGCTTAGAGTAACTTAGATAAACTAGGATTGAAGCTTTATTTTATCAAAAACGGATTAGAATCGAGATTTTTTATTTTTTCTCTATTTTCTCTATTTTTGGATTTTTGAGAAAATCTTGTTTAAAACTTGTTTTAATTCATTAAAAAGTGTTTTACTATGTTTTTCAATTGCTTATAATGATTATCCATGCCTGGAAACTGAGAAAACAAGTGAGATTTGAGAATTTGGATTCAGGAAGCCGAGAATCCGTGCGTGGAAATTTCTAGAATTTCCCAGATCGGCAGGCCGAACTTCGTGTTCGACAGGCCAGATTCAAAGGATCGGCAGGCCGAATTCATCCGACTGGTAGGCCGAACCTGGAGATATTCGGCCAACCGGACCTGTTCTTCCGGCAGGCCGAACTGTGCAGTTCGGCCGGCCAAACCAGGGAAACCGGCAGGCCAACCGAGCAAGGAAAAATTTTGTGATTTTCACCCGTTTTAACTGTTTTGAATCCTGATTTAAATTTCAACTTTATATAATGATTTTATAAACCTAAATGGCACACTAGGACACCATGAGATGATTTAGTATCATAAGATACCTCGGGTTAGATACTAATGGACTAAGTTACTATGCATTTAGGATTGTGCGTGGATCCGCGGAGCTAACGTATAGCGGACCGGGATTACGGTGTGGGACACCGGCACGAGTATTGAGGTAGGACTTCTACCCCTCTTCTTTGGTAGCCCTATTTCCAAAATGATTTAAGCCAAAAAATGAATTTTTATCAAATGTTTTCAATGATAGATTGGGAAATGATTTTGTCTAAATATCTTTACAAACGGTTGTTTGAGAAATGTTCATAATGAACTTCATAATGAAAATAAATGATTATGTCTGGTAAAGAAGAGATTTTATTAATCAAAAAGATATATATAAATGTATATATATTTGAGCGCATGATGCCATATCAGAGATCGGGTTGTGTAGTGAACGACCTTGGGGGCAGGTCCCGAAACCCAGCTGGGCCACTACGGTGGTGAATTACATATGGTTTGCCCAGGGAAGGAAAACGGTATTCTTTTTGGTTGACTTGTTTGAATTATTTGTGAAGATTATATTTTATTAAATTTCACATTTAATTATTTATTTGTTTGATTGTTCCAGCTCGTTTTCTATATGTTTATTTGGTTTACGGAATTTCTTTTAAAGTTGAATAATTTTCAAATATAGTCATACTGAGCCTTTCGCTCACATTTTTATTTGTTTTAAAATCTTAACCCTAGGTGGATATCAGCATAGGATTGGAGAAGAGTCCGTCGACCGGACTTACGACTAGTAGAAGAATTTGATAGGTTAAATTACAATTCAAAGCATATAAAATTTTAACTTATCTTTTATTTTGGACTGTGGTTGTATCATAATATTGTCAGTACCACATGTGTGTGCACAATATATGGGCCAATGGGACCCATACGCGTTCCACCCCATACTTATCTATTTTAATATTTTTCTTATTTGCTTAATTATTATGATGATTTATTTTATTTGCTTAATTTTTTCCATTCAAATGGTTTTAAAATTATCACTTTTAATCATAAATTTAAATCTAAAACCCTCTTTTTAACTAGATCTTTACTTAATTGACTTAATTAAATCACCACGTTACTTTTTGTACTCCGAGGCGTGACATTACCTACGAATCTGCTATCATGCAACTCAATCTTTCTCCGCTGTTGGATGTGCAAAACAACCTATTCCCCTTTTCAACAACTCGATGACCTTTGACACGTTATACCTAGTTAGACGTAATCTTGACTAGTGACTCTAAACCTTGAGACTGAGCCCTTGCAATGAACTGAAAGGTGTGAGGTAGGGAAAGGCTAAAAAGAAAAAAAGTAGCTTTTGGCTGACACAAGTCCTCGAGACTTAAGACTTGGACATCGAGAAGCTTGCCCCTTGAGACTAGGTCCTTCATTTGGAACTGCCTTTTTCCTTTCCACTTTGGAATTCCTCGTTGCTTTCCCCTTTGACCTATGCCAAACTCTACTTTTGTTATTGCCAGATGGAATGATTCATTCAACGTCGATCAGCTCTTCTTTTATCTGGAAGTGGTGGAGCCTTTCCTGTCGATGTCACCATAAGTTCAGGTACTTTCACCAACACTTAAGCCAGCACCTAGATATGCCCATGTTATAGCTTCTGCAGCTACAGGAAACCTTTAGACCCTGAATAGAAATGGATGGATCTTTTATTGTCCATGCCTTGCTGTTGCTTTCGCTAGATCAATGGGATCCCAATTTTGATTTCCTAGGTATACTTGCTTAGTTCAGAGACTAGAGTTACTTTTTCTTTTTCACTACACCAAACCGACAAACTTTCATCCAAATGCATGCAGTTGATTCTAAGGTACAGCGGGCAACACTACTGATGCATGGTAGATTGCAAAACTTATTGCCTTAACCACTTGAGGAAGGAAAAAAATAACTCAGCTGTCGACAATCGAAACCTTATCATATTCAAGGACTCGTTACCGGGCAGGTAAAACCAACAGCACAAAGGCTCTGCAGCAATAGAAGCCACAAATATGATTGTAGAAGGATACCAAAATTATACTTAAACAATAGCTGTGGTACTCTCTGAAGTAAGCCTTGAAAAGCAAGGTGCTACACTAATTGTAGTAACCAAAACAGGGCTTGGGCCCCAGATACAATGGAACACTTTTCCTTCTATGCCAAAGGCAACTTTTCCACCGAGCAACCAATTATTACCCTAAAAAGTAGCCACTCACTTATGAAAATTTCCTACTTAGATCTCAATCCTAAACTTTTTCTCTTCTATGCCGTACTTAGGCAAGCTCGGTAAATCATTTTCAAAATACATAGTGAATTAAGAAATGATTTAAAAAAACAACTTTATTACAAAACGTAAAAAATGTTTAAAAGACAATGGCAAAAAATTTAGTTACTTTTCAAATGAAAAGGGTTGGTTTTAAAGTTGACTTCAAGAATAAGGAGCTCAAAATAAAACAATTCTCACTCTTCAACTCATCATAAGTTACAATTTCAATATTGTGGCATCATTTCTTTATTTGTTCATCATTTTTTTTTTACTGGTTTTACTATAAGTGCTATTCAAATGACCTATGTGTGATCAAAATGGTAAAATAATTTCCCTTCATCGACCAATTATACAACCTAACACGTGTTTTTAAAAAATTAATGATCAATGTCACAAGTGAATGACAAGGGTTAAAGCAAGACGAATCCTATATTTAGGGCCACATTTAAACTCAACAATTCTTTTCAATATTAATGAAACAAATGGCATAATTATAATTGTAAAATTAAAATATCATTCTAATTGGAATATTTTAAATATGATTCTTTTTTTTAATGTTCTAAAGATATGATTCTTAATTTTTTTAAAATAATTTTTATCTAATTACATCATAAAAATATGGTAAGTATTGTGTAAAATTTTGATTTTCTCACGATAATTTGGCCATATAGGTTTTTATTTAACTTTTTTCTGTGTTTCCTTAATTGAATTTCAAATGAGTAGATTCAAGGATAAAAATGCTGATGACGGAGTTATCAAGATTTTAATTTAGGATAATGTCCACGGAAATATCGATGTTGATTGATATTCGAAAAAAAAGCAGACATTTTGAGAAAAACTTAAAAAAATTTAAACCTTTACACAAAATGCTAAAACATAACTTAATTTCAACCAAATTGATAACAACTTGGTCTAATATGATAGTTATATTGCTTATTATAAAATGATATCATTATAACTACACATTGATTATGATTAATATATTCATTAGTCATTACAAACAAGATATAATAATATTATACAGTATATAAAAAACTATCGCCAAATATAATAAAATACATACAAACTTAAAGTATTGCTTTCAATATCAAAATGAGCTTTTAATAAGTTGGAAAGCATTATATAGGTACCAATTTTTATCTAAACAATACATTTGTTAGGATACTACATTTAAAGAATAATAATTGGTACTAGTAAACAAAAATATTGAAAAACAATAATTGAAACTAGTAGATAAAAATGATGATAATATAGTACACACATATACATGTAACATGACATAGGACTTTAAAAAAGAATCTTGAATAATCCCATTCATATATTGTATACAGTTACATTTCCAATTATTACATTTCTAAAAAGGGTATATATTAACAATTGATGATGTGGCGTTATAAGAATTCAACCTCATTGATTATTATAATTTTTTTGGTGAACTATCACTTCATTGTAACTGTCAGATTTATATCAAATGGTTAATAATAATAACCAAATTGAATACATAGCCATTGAAACCACACCCTTCATACTAATATATAAATAATAAAAGTCTACTACATCTACATTTAGATGATATAAAGCTTAGAATTTTGTAGAAGAAAATGAAAAAAATCTAATGAATATATTTTTTGAAATAAAAATATTGAAGTTATGAATGTATTTTTTTTAAAAAAGGGAGAAAATAAAAAAATAATTTAATTATCAAAATTTTAATTTTTGAATATAAAGTTCTAAACTATTCATTTAAAAATAAAAATTATTTGAAGAATAAATAATTACTTTTTCTTTGCATTTTGGTTTAAAACATTTGTTAGGTTTTATTCAAAAATATTTTAAAAAACGTCTTCACAAAATTTATTTTTTGTGCATAAAGTTTTCAGACATTCGGTGACTGTTTTGGAAACAATATAGCTATCCAAATGTCAACGTATTTGTAAATATTTCGACATAATTTTGTGGAAAAAAAGTACATTTTCATTCTTCGCTAGGCTGGTAGATATTTGTAATGGACATTTCCGCATCTAACCGGTTCGAAGCTGACGACGATGCCGACACTCCAATGCTGGAAAACGCCGCCGTCGATGGCGCCGTCGACTACAAGGGCCGTCCGGTCTCCAGATCCAGCTCCGGCGGTTGGAGATCGGCGGGTTTCGTTATAGGTAAGTGACAACGAAACGCAAGAAATTGTTTGTTGTTTGTCATGTTATTCGACCTTTTTTTGGGTTAACAATGACAGGTGTGGAGATCGGGGAGAGATTCGCCTACTATGGGATCTCCGCCAACCTCATAACTTATCTTACAGGGCCGCTCCGGCAGTCGATGGCGGCGGCGGCGGCGAGCGTCAACGCGTGGAGCGGAACTGCGTTGTTGCTGCCTCTGTTGGGGGCTTTCGTTGCCGACTCTTTTCTTGGCCGCTACCGCACCATCGCCCTCTCTTCTCTGCTCTATATTTTGGTTTGTTTCTCTGATTTCAACAGTTTTTTTTTCCTATTTTAATGATCCGCATGAGAAAAAGAAAACGACGAAAACGAACTGTCAACTGGGACACAGAAAAACACTTTTTTTCCCTCTGAAAATCAACAAAAGATAGGTGACATTTGTTCAAGGCATAATGCCGAGGAAAAGAAGTCACTCAGGAATGTCTTGCATGATTATTATTATTTTTTTCTTTTTTTGCTAGAAAAGATTGAAATGAAAATGTGAAAAGGTCATGTTTCACCAATGGTTTCTGAAGGGTTTAAAGTTCATGGTTTAGAAGTACTCGTATTATTCACTGTGGCGTATTAGATTGCTATATAACTCTTGGCTTAAATTTGGGTCGATGACAGGGCCTAGGTTTGTTGACTCTTTCGGCTGTTCTGCCATCTCTGAGTGGCTCTGAATGCCGAACCAACGATGTCATGTCATGTTCTCCTCCTTTGTTCGGAGTAATATTATTCTTCTTTGCTCTATATCTAGTAGCATTTGCTCAAAGTGGACACAAGCCATGCGCTCAGGCTTTTGGGGCTGATCAGTTTGATGGTGAAGATCCGGAAGAGTGCAAAGCCAAGAGCTCATTCTTCAATTGGTGGTATTTTGGTGTATGTGCTGGTGCTTTAGTAGCAATTGTGATTGTGAGCTACATACAAGACAATCTGAGTTGGGCAGTTGGATTTGGGATTCCTTGTATTGCCATGGTTATTGCATTGGTTGTTTTCCTGGTCGGAACTACAACTTACAGGTTTATCACCACACACAATGAGCATGGTCCGTTTGTGAGGATAGGTAGGGTGTTTGTTGCAGCGTTTAGGAATTGGCAACGAGCTCCATTGACTATAGCCACTGAAGTGGAAGTATTGCCTCACCACCAAAGATCTGAACAGTTCAAGTAAGACTAAGGAACTTCTTCATGCGTATGTTTGAAATAAAAGGGCAACAGAACTGAAGATAAATTTGAAATTTCATCAAGTACTTTTAAATTATTAAAATTGCCTGTCATGTATACCCTAAAGAATATTTTCTATTATACCGCACACTCAAAAAGAAACCAAGCTTGTCCAGTAATACTACATATGGTTTTATTATTTTTTGTTTTAAAGATTGGAAATAAGGAAAGAGGAGATCATATGTAAAATAAAATTCTTGTTATACAAATTATGATGTGACTTTCTGCATTTGGTTTCCATTTTACAGGGTTCCATGATGCATTATTGCCTTCATAACACCCGTTGAAGTGGTTTTTTGGTTTTTTATTTTATTTTTGTTATTATTACTTTATTTTTACGTGTGTTTGTGGCTGGGATTCAAGTAATTCTGTGTGTGTGTATGTGTGTGTGTGTGTGTGTTTTTAATTATGTTGGATTCCGGTAATTATTTTTGTGTGATAGAATAAAACTTTTTATTAGACACCAATGTAAGTTTGCACGTTCTAAGTTCTGAGCTGTTTAAACCCCCAATACCAATCCCAAACTGAAAGAAACTTGTAGTATGGATGGCTTGGTTGACCTATTTGATTACTTTATTCTGTTCCTGTGCTGCTTGTCTAGAACAAAAGTTGGGCCAAGGAGTTTTTGCTTAAACTGCATTTCAAAAATTACTTGAATCAAAGCTCCCTCTAATGTATTTTGGACCCTATGATCTTGCAGATTCCTCGACAAAGCCTTGGTTGCACCAAATCATTTAAAGGAAGATGGTTGGGTTTGTAGTGTAGCTGAGGTTAGAGAAGCAAAGGGTGTACTTAGAATTGTTCCAATTTGGGGGTCATGCTTGCTATATGGCATTGCGTTTGCTCAGCTCGAAACTTTCTTTACAAAGCAAGGGGCTACAATGGAGAGAACAATTGTATCTGGCTTTAAAATACCAGCTGCATCACTACAATGCTTTATCAGCATTGCCATTCTCATGTCCATTCCTGTTTACGACCGCATTTTTGTTCCGTTTGCTAGAGCTTTTACTGGAAAACCATCTGGCATCACAACGCTACAGAGAATAGGAGCTGGACTTGTCTTATCTGTTTTCACAATGATAATTGCAGCTCTAGTTGAGATTAAACGACTTGAAACCGCTAAAGAATACCACCTTGTTGATAAGCCAAGTGTGACAATCCCAATGAGTATCTGCTGGTTGTTACCTCAGTACATCTTATTTGGAATATCCGAAACTCTCACCATGGTTGGCCTGCAAGAGTTCTTTTATGATCAGGTGCCAATAGAACTAAGAAGCATCGGACTTGCCCTTTATAATAGCATATTTGGTGTAGGGAACTTCTTAAGCGGCTTTCTTGTCTTAGTCATTGAGAAAGCAACTAGCGGGACAGACGGAAATAGCTGGTTTTCAAACAATCTAAACCGAGCTCATCTTGATTACTTCTATTGGCTCCTTGCTGGACTCTGTACTGTAGGATTTGCTGCCTTCTTCCACTTTGCAAGATTTTACATTTATAATAGGAGAGGAACAATGTAAATGCTCTGTTCTATTACTCATGTGTAATTAGTGTAGCAGTTGTCAACAGGATTTCATACCAAAGATTGCTTTAAAAGCTTAGATCTTTTTGAAATTGCTTTAGAGGCCTAGTCTTCACTTGTAAATATCCTTTTAAGGTGTTCTTATTAATATTGGCATAGGTCTCCTAGTGGTTCGCGTCGTATTGGTTTCTGGGGTATGCTTCATTTTGTTTCTTTCTATCATCATGATCGTCCTCATCAGTAATGATGAGAATATGGATGTCGAAAGAGTTGAGGTTTTGATTTACAAATACCGGGAAAAAAGGGTATTTGAGGAATTTCGTTTCTTGAAATTTCAAAAAACAATGAATATTGCCTAATTTGAACAAATTTAATAATAAAATTAACAGATTTTGATCGAATATGAAAATTATCTAGCATTATTATTTGATAGGAAATCATTGTACTTGTACATTGATTATAATTTCAATAATATTTTATATACCCATTACAAATAAGATATAATAACATTATAGGGTCCATAAATATTAACTGCCAAACATAATAATGTCTATAAACTTCAAGTGTTTTTAATATTTAAAAGAATGTTTAACAAGTAGGAAAGTATTGGGTAGGATCCCATTTTGATTTGAATAATGCATTTGCTAAGATATAATCATTGAATGTTAATTGCTAATGTGCACTTGTATGTTTGTTCATCTATTCGTACTATTAACCTATAAATAGGATATTATTAATTTATCTAACTTAATAAATAATCTTAGTGAATACATAGTGGCATATTCACATTTGTTTGTGGTGAATACACATATATTAAAAAAAAAAAATCTTGATTTTATACGTCTAAACTAGATCTTATTTGAGAACTACTTCGATCTCAAATTTGTCATGGGTTGATAGTAGGAATTGAACTTCATGATACCTAACCTGTGACGACCCGCCTTTTCGAGCGCCACTTTACTTTCATAAACCTCGTTATAAAACAGTAATCTTACTGACTTAGTAAGAAAATACTAAATTACAAAAAATTTTCTTAATTAAACATTTAAAACTGTTGCGACCTTTGTCGCCATTCCTGTTGAGACTTTGCTCAACCTTTGTCTTTAAAATCATTTCAAACTGTTTCTTAAAATTGAATAAGAAACATTTACTTAAAACATAACTTAAAACATCATTTCATAATTGTATAATACATTTAGTACAATGTATCTAAAAACCTTTGAAAACATTTCTTAAAACTCTTACTTTCCTTAAAAACCTTGAAAACACTACATTAAGTAGTGTAAAACCTTTTTCTTTACGTAGCGGAAGCAAACTGTAGTGATATCCATTCCCACATCTCGCATCTGTCTTTCTGCAGCACCCAGCTCCTCTAACGGGTCCTACTGGTCACCCATAATTACCTACAGCATGAACAACTTTTTATGAGCTTACACTCAGTAAGTTCAAACATAAACTCACAAAGCGTTTAAACATACTTTAAAACTTTTCTCATAAAAACCTGTCCTTGAAACATTTTTGATAAACGTACTTCATATGCCTTTTTCATAAAGCATTTCTAAAATGTTCCTCATAAACATTTTTCATAAACACTTTTCATAACACATTTCTAAAACGTTTTTCATACATATCTTTCATAAAACATTTTCCATAAAACATATTTAAAACGTTCTTCATAAACGTTTTCATAACACATTTCTAAAACGTTTGCGTAAACATTTTTCATAAAGCATTTTTTGTACGTGTCTCATAACACGTCGTTTATAAACCTTTCTTGAAAACATGAAAATGTTTTTCATAAACATTTATCATAAAACATTAACGTAAAACATTTCTCAAAATGTCTCTCATAACATGACATATAAATATTTCATAAAAAGGAATTCAAGCAGAAACAAATTGCATGATTCAATTTATGCTCAATTATTAACTTTCAATTATGAGCATTTTATGAACACTCTTTTCTTACTTTAACTTACTACCTTCGTTCCTTAACTTTCTTTATCTTTCATTCACTTTCCATTCCTGTCCTTATCTTTCCTTATCTTGCATTCACTTTCTTTATCTTACTTTAGTGTTCGTACCATCTCATTAATCATGAGATCATTAACATGATGCTTCCCTTGCGGAAGACTTGAGACCATCGATCACGTGGTCATGTACCTCACATTTTAGAGGTTAACTTTAACTTTACGTTCATTACCTCATAACACAGAGGCTGGTACGACACTTTCCTTTTTATCCTTACTTTACCTTCTTATTATCTTTTGTGAGCATATCAAATGCAATCACATCATATGCAAACACTTGCAATTCATAACTTGTACCATGAAATCTATTGCATAACGAATGCCACGTATTACATATCAAATGCATCATGTAATGCAATCACCTTTTGCAAATCATAACATATACTCTAACACTCATTGCATAACATATGCAACATATAATGCAACCACATTTTGCAAATCACAACTTTTATTTCGAAACTTAACTTAATGCATGACAAATGCATCATCAAGCTTATAACTTGAACTATGAAACATTATGCATTGTTAAAATGCAAAACATGCTTTAAATACTTTAAAAAGCATAACTTGGACTTTTAAAACATTGTGCATTCCAATACGCAAATAGACTTTAAACATAGTACTTGCAATTCATTGCAAATCTTACATTGAACCTTTAAAACTTTTGCATAATTAATGCAAACATACTTTAGAACAACTTGCATAATACTTGCAAGCTCATTTATAAATGTATAACAAAAGATTTAAAAATCATTTACATCATGCTGTAGGTGAGGTCGAAAACTTACCCGTACTATGCTATATCGTACTTATTCCTTTCCTGTCTCGTTCCTTTCTCATTCCTTTCCCTTTCGTTAGTCGGCTCCTGTGTCCTGATTATACGACAGCCGACTCAATAGTTAACTTTCTATTTATCAATCCTCTCAATTGATAATAAAACGTAAACATTAAACATGCATTCCCTTTATATAACTTTCCGTCTCACTGGCGGTTACGTTACTCAACATATTACGAAACATTTTTCGTCTAATAACGTTATGCTAAATTAGAGTGTTCAGCTCCGTTCTAGCCATTTTCATAAAAATGACGATTTTGCCCTTGACGGGTTTTTCGTCTATTTCGTAACTTAACAAACTAGTTACTTAACTTTAACATTTCCTTACGTACATAATATGTAAAAATTCTCACTAAGAAAGGTTTTTTGACATCGGGCGTTTCGGGTCCGTTTTGATCTTTTTTCATAAAATGACCATTTTGCCCTTGGTCTCATTTTCCTTCATTCTTTTACATAAAACAGTGTACCAATCACTGATCATGCAATTTCATAAATCTTATGAAAGCATCTAAATACGATTCATACTGTAAGCGAGATTGCCACTTACTTGGACACCGAGCTACGCGGGTCCGGTTGTCCCTCGCTGTATCCATAGTATATGAAGCATCCTCGGTAGTGCTCCTCGAGTGACCAAACATGGCTAAGAATGCTTCCTGGAGATCATACATTCTTGAACATGTCCTTCTGGACTCCAATACTGCTATTTGAATCGCCTCGATCTACGTGCAATCGGTACCGGATGATTTTCACCGAAGTGGAATTAGCTCAAACAGAGGTCACCGTTACGTTTAAAGCATCGAAACGAGTTGAGAGGCGGTCTCGGATCGTCGATCGGAGGTCCGGATCACAAAATCCCAAAATGAGCCTTGGTCAACCGTTGACCGCCGTTGACCGACGGTTGACCGCCATCAACTGGCCTTATTGGTGGCTGGGCTTGAGCCTACCCCCCTAAATCAACCCTCCTGAGTCCATTGGTGGGGTCAATTTCATGAAATTCGGCCTCCATCTGCTCCAATCGAAGGTGGAAATTCTTGGCCACATCGGCGGCTCCGATTAGCCATTTCTGGCGATGCTACCGCGAAATTGGGCTAGGGAAAACATTCCCCGTCCCTCTCTGAGCAGTTCCCCCATGGTGGGGCTACCCAACACTGCCTAGAACGGCGGTCCCACCTCCACCACGGCGGCGCTCCAAGGCGGAGGCCGTTCTCCGCCTTCCTGTGGTGGTTTCGTGAAATTGAAAGCTCCAAGAGCTTCCCCGTGAGCCTCTGCACGTTTCCCCCTAGTCAATTTGGGGCAACGAGGCCTAGAACGGCAAACCCGAGCTCTTCCACAGCGACAGTGGCGGGCAGAGCTTGTTCTCCAGCAAGAGGCTGTGCTACCATAAAATTGAGTGAGCGGTTTTACTCCCCGTCACTCTCTGAACCTTGTGGCACCGGCGGTGTGCCTCACCGCCGTCGGGAACGATGGTTCCTGCGGTGGTGCCACGATGGTGACGGAGCTACTTCGTCAAGGTCGATCCAGCTGGAATTGAGCTGGGAAAAAGAGACGTTCTTGCTCCTCTCATCACCCTGAGTCCATAGAGACCAAAATCACCTCGATTGGTGGTCGGACGGAGGAGAAATTAGCTCGAAAAAGTTTGGGTCTCACTGCCACTTTGGGCAGCGCGTGAGCCTTCCTTCGGCGTCCTTTTGGGCTGCTCGACACACCGTTGAGCTCAGCTCGTCGAGATCTTTCCAACGGTGTGGGAGGTGTCGAAAACGGAGCTCAAAATCTCAAAGTCACTTTTGTGAGGAGAGAGAAACTAGAGAGAGAAAGAAGAGAGAGAAAGTGTTGAGTTTTATCCGAATTTTGCCTTTTTTTTCTTTTTTTTTTCTCTTTTTGCTTTTATATGAAAAAGTGTGAAAAACACTTTTTACACAGTCCAATTCTGTACTGTGTGACTTTACAGCAGTCCAATTCTTACATTGCATTACTTTTACAGTATAATTTTCATACTGCATGATTTCATCAGTGTATTTTACTTACACTGCATTGATCCAATACCGTATAATTTTCATGTTATTATGCAGTACTTTTCCTTAAATCACATTTTTCGCCTCAATATAATCCTTAATTTAATGCATTTTCAGTGCATTAAAATTTTTGGTCGTTACATAACCTGATGTCCTTCAATGGCCTAGTGGTAGAGCAGTTGGCTAGTATTTAACTAGTCATATTTTTGAATGCTATTTGGGGAAATTTGATTTATAATTCGGAATGAAGGGGTTCACTTTGACTATTGAGAGTAGGTCACACATTTCTTATCTCTTTGTTTCTACCACGTTCTATCTCATCGTATCACATTTTATTATATGATATTTGAGAATCATCGTCAATTCCTTGGCAAAGGTTTAGGATAATTTATAGTCTGGTGCTATTTATAACTATTTATTTAAGAATTGTTAAATATACTAGTACTAGCAAGTGCATCAAAGATGCAGTCATCACTTTGCACGAGGCCACAATTAATTGTGAGCAAACATACTAATGACAAGGAACATATTTTTGCTATGCTACTAATGCTTGTGCTCAAGAGTGGATAGACATATATGCAAGCAGGGGCACGTGCCCCTACTCACATTTTAAAAATTCAACTTTTCTCCCTAACTTTTATGTAAAACTTTAGTTATGCCCCATTAATTTTAATTTTGCCCCTCACTTATAAAAAAAAATTATAAATGTACCCCTATTTAATAATTGAAACATATTATTATATCCCCATTAAACAAAATATTATCCTTGAATTTTTCTGTAGTGCTCTCGTTAATAATATTTTCTGGTTGTGCCACAAGGGATCATATGTTGGAATTCTAATAGAAAACGCTGCCAAAAATGGATCAGTTGGCATATAAAATTTTCTCAGAAGTTTGTGTATTGGAAATAGATATATAATTTTAAGGTTAAATTACATGGACACCCCTAGTATTTTACCCAAATTACAGAGACACCCAATGTAACAAAACTAATTACACTGATGTCCCTTATGCCAAAACTAATCATACTAACACCTCCTAACTGTTCAAAAAAATTACAAGGAGACCCCCTTTATTAGTTGATTGTGAGTTGACCGTTAATTTTGAATGTTAATTTTGTTCAAATAACAAAATGCCCTTCCATAAAAAAAAAAAAAAACAATTTTGATTATTTGTATGGCATGAAATGACAATTTTACCTTTCTTTGACATTAAAAATAAGTTCAAATAATTTTGTATACACTTGTGATTATAAATTTCACTTTGATAGAAGATAAAATATTGTTTTGTTTTTCTTTTTCTTTTTCTCCAAAGATGACAATTATATCCAAAATAAGATAAAATACAAAGATTAAAATTATATACTCTAAAAAAACTCTGCAAATTAATTCTTCAAGGTAATCACAACAACACATGCTAATTAAAGGCATAATTCAATCTCAACAAAATTAAAACAAATTGATTAAAACAAAAACAAAATTAATTAATTGTAATAAAATAATAATACAATTATAAAGAAATAGTTATTTTTTTCATAAACTAACTAATTTTAATAAAACCCAATAAATTCCCACTCTTCCTTAGTGCTTTATTTTCATAAAAGATTAAAAGATCATAACAAAATTATAAAAACATAAATGAGAAAAAAAATCTTTTTAAGAAATAAAAAATAAAAAGCCAATATAAAACTTTAGAAATCTTAAAATAAAATTAAAAAGATACTACAATCTTCCAAGCTAAGCCTCCCTTTCTCCCTCTATCTACTGGCAACCACCTTTTGTCTGACCTCCGTATGGCTAGTATCCCTTCAATAATTTGACCACCAGGCCACCCAACATAGCCTGTCACCATAATCGTTGAGCCTCACCCTGCTCAATCCCATTCCTGTTGTGCCAACACCACCCTAACCCCTGCCCATCAAGCCTAGCCCCGCCAGCCTTCCTTTCCTTGAGTCTAACCCCACCAACCAATTCCCTTCTCGTCTCACTTAGCCCCTCGTTGGGCCCCCTACCTTGTTGCCTCCAACCCCGTTGTCCCCCTTTTTGATACTACAATTTTTCAAGCCAAGCTTTCATCCCAATAGAATGATGAGCGAGTGTCAAACTAAAAAGAATAAATTAATCTCACACTTTTCTGCTTCTATCATGAATTCAACAAATGAGATTAAAAAAAAAGCTTTTTTAAAAAATAACTCTCAGTTTTTTTCTTTGGAGACTCAAAAATATCAGGTATGTGAAAATTGTATCTCCACACTTTTTATAACTGAACAGTTACTTATTTTTTAATTAATTTTAAATTTTCTAAAAATTTAAAACCATCAACTTATCTCCTTAAGGGGTGAACTACATGCCTACAATAGGAAAAAAAATCTCCGAAGTAGGCATGTGAAGGAAGTACACTTAGGCTTGGCACTTCCATATACATATATATGATATACTATATAATTTCTATTTAGATCTAATTTTTAATTAATTAATTTTGTGTCAATGTTGTCATAGGCATAGTGTGGTCCCGCCACTCATATGTTACACAAAATTAAAATATATTATTGTTTAAATATAATTAATTATTGCTTAGTTAAATGTGACATATTTTTTACATCATATTTTATATCGCTAAGAACATTTTTTATGTCATGTTAATATTTTTAGCGTGATACAATTAATGTAGACTTCAATGATTTCAAATTAAATATAATTCATTCTATGCTTTTATTCTTAATCTAATACAATGTTACAGAGGTGGCATTGTAGACCTATAGACTTATAATTCAAGCTCTAATAAATTCAAAAATTAATTAATCTCTTTAATTAATATGTCAAATTTATTAATTCAGTGTTACTCTATTAAAAACTTGAAACTACACTCTTGAAATTGTAGTAATAATTACTCAAAAAAAATAATGAGTAGTCCATCTATATAATTATTACATATAAGTCAATCCTTTATAAATATTTTAGTATAAAAGCTAGGTTCAATTTCTATTTGCCTTTCTTATTACTTCTTTATCCCTAAGTTTCAGTGATTCTCTAATGAACAGTTAATTTATAATCTTATCATGAATGAGCGCTTTACTGTTTAAGTTCTAAATCATCACTCAAGAAAACTATTTTTCTAACATCCATTAGGAAGAAATGGACTCCATATCTATATATTATCATTTGTAGTCATTTCTTCCATTATATTTCTAAGGTGCAAAGTTTTAATCCATCTTTAGACACATTTTACTGAGGAAGTAAAAAAAAAAAAAAGCATAATGTTATAAATAGGAGTATAATAAATTATGGAGGATTTTATTGGATTATAAGATGTAAAGTGTTGCATGATTAATAAAATAGATTTCTTTTATTCTCCTATATGTATATCTTGTTAAACACATACACATACACACATATATACAAATCTCAACAAGGATCCAATACTTGTTAAAGTACATAATCATGTATGTGAAGTGTTTGTATTACAGAGGATATGATTATGGACACTTAGTATAAACTTTGGTTTACAATCAGTAGGTAAAGCTGGAGATTTTATCTTGCTTAAGATAGTGATTTCATCTATTCCTAGCTTGATGGATTGATTTTATCCGAATCATAGTAATGTGATGATAAATAGATAAAGACATCAGTATGTTTGGAAGACATGGATAGAATTTAAGTTCTCGTGTAATTTCATGACAAGAAATTAGAATTCTATTACTTTGATCATTTTATGGATCTCACCTTAATCCCAAGGTGATTAATGGACTCACATCTATTTACTATATCTTTTGACTGCCAATAAGTGAGATCTGTAACATCCATGATCTATACCTCAATATATTAGAAACATATTAATATAGGTAGTTAGGAACACTATTCACATATATAGAATCCACAGTTCTTATAGGATGAAGAGATAATATTCCCATGAATATTAGTTAGGGAACTTGGGTGAAGAGTATTCGCTTTTTGATATGGGAAATCAAATATTATTCAAATCCTCATTTATGATTTGTTCATAAATAGGTCGCCCAACAAAGTGTTAACAGAACCCATGGTCAAAGATGTAATTAGAGAGATTATACAGAAATCTATAAACCTAACTCTAATTATGAATATTATAATGGAGGGTATTATCACATAGAAAATTATTTTATCAATGGATGACCTTGTCAACAACATTTATGTTTTAGATTCCTTATAATTGTGTATATAATTTAAGAGTGTAACCTCGGTTTCTGATAGTAGTACAAACCAGAGTTAATAATTATTAACTTCATTATAAGATAGTTAAATTATAAATAATTATTGGAGCTTAGATTATATATGTCAATTGGGTCCCTTTGCTAGCTCTATAATATTCTTTTAGATGGATCAATGGAAATTTGTTTGAATAAATTTTTTCAACAGAGCCAAAAATGTAATTTCACGCAGCAGTCCATTAGGACCATATGTGATGCCACATATTGGAGCTCTAGGAGTCTATGTGGCACCACTCCATGATTTTAGGAAACAAATAGATCACATGATTTTTTTGTAATCTATTTGTTATCTTGTTACAGAGAAGAAACTTTTTCAAGAGTTGAAATAGATTATACAGATAATTATTTGAATTATAGGATAATTTATATAATTGAGAAAATCATGGAAGATATTTATTTTAAAAGTTAAAATAAATAAAATCTCAATTTGAACTAAAATCAGATATATAGAATCACACAGTTGAAGGTTGTGATGACATTGTTACACCACTATTAGAAGAAGGAAGATCACGCACACCACAGTTGGATTAGGTGTGATTTGTAGAGAATCCTAGGAGTATTCCGTTTCAAATTTCCAAACCTCTATGTATGCCTATAAATAGACCTTAGAGGTTTTATTTTCAATAGATTTTTCTATGGCCTCCATCTACTGTTCTTTAAGGTCTCCCCTTTAGAGTTTAAGAAACCTCTATAGATAAAGGTTAGAAGGAGATTATCCAAGAGATATCATTGGTGCCCATACACCGGTTGATCCAAAGAGAGGACAATAGCAAGGAAAATCTGAAGGTTTTAGAACGCTTGATCATCCAGAGCTATCGCAAACCTATAAGTTTATGGTTTATTCAATTATTGTATATAGCATTATGAATAGGATCCTGAAAGTTTATGAAAAATTTTAGAACTCTATTTTGCTATGTTTTTCATGATTTTCGATCCCACAAACCAACAGATTTTCCTATATCCTTAGTGATGAGAGTGTGTCCATATGGATTTGAAATGATGCTTAAGTGAAATAGTAGGATTTTTTGGTCTTATGGGTAGAATAGCTTCCTAAGAGAGGGCCTCAATGGCTGGAACAGTTTCTAGAGAGAGGGTCCTTGATAGGTGGGGTAGTTTGACACTTAAAGAAAAAAAGTTTAGAGGAAGAAAAGATGGTGAATTTTTAATGGTGGTTTTAGTATTTCTTGACTATGAGCTTCCTTTTGGGCTATCAAAGGATGTGAATTTGATAGAGTCTTGTGGCATTCTTGTGTTCAAGAGAGGTAGTGTATGGATTTTGATCTTTTTTGAGGTCACCAAAAATATAGAGTTTTGAATTTTTGGAAAATGAAGGAGGCTAATTCGGGTCATGGTATTATTCTTCCTTAACGGTTTGGGATTGGTGATAGTGTTTATGGGTGCTTTGAGATAGGTTAGGAAAGGTTACAATGGTTATGTGGTGGTTAGAACCTAAAGGAGGTGGTGGCTATGGTGTTTTATGGTGGAAGAGGTACTACAAGTGGAAGGAAGGAATCGTGGCCATGGAGTTTGAGGTGTTTTCCCCTTGGTTTGGCTTTGGTGGTTTGAATGGCTAGGGGTGGCATTGGCCTCCTTTAAGGGTGGCAAGGAGGCTATTTATAGGGAGAAGAAGGAGCTCTAGTCCGGTTAAGGGTTTTCTACTTCGGGTGTCTAGTTGGAGAGAGTTCCACAGGAGAAGCCAAAAAAGGAAGTTTCCTGCCATGAGAATAGTTTCCTTGTAACCTATAAATTTGGGCAAGAATATAATATAAGGGTGGTAGGTGTTCTAGTGCGTTGCCAACCTAGCAAGTCTACTTCGAGTGGCCTGCCATGGAGGGGTCTAAAATGTGAAGGCTTTGTCTTACCATTTTGGGCATGGGTTACGTAATTGACTTAGAATTCCCATTTACTTTCTTTGGTAAAAGGGGTATTTTGTCTCTCATAGCAGGAGTCACATGGCCTTGTCATATGGTTCCCTTGGGTGGACTGCTACGCTGACCTAGCAAATGAGCTGACAGGCTGATGTGTCAAGTGGGCTAAATATACTTATCCTAGTATTGGGCTAAGGCTTTTGGGATGGGCTGTTTGCCTATGTTCTACTCTGAATTTCTCTATACTTATTTTATTCTAATTTTAGTTAGACTAAAACCTTTTAAGTAGGTTGAAAGTTTAATTGGACCAAATAAAATGGACCCGTTCATGTTCCTTGACCTTCTAAACTATAGCCCACTTAAAAGACTCTAGAACGTGGGCTGGTTCCACGCATCTTACCTTGGGCCATATCACAAGATATGGGTTGGGTTGTGACTCGTGAAAAAATACGAATCAACAATCATTATTGTGATAAATTTGAATACTCTATTTGTAACAAAATATTTTTAGAGATTCATAATTTATCTGGTTGAGCCCTATATAATTTCATTATTTAAAGTACCTCCAATCTAATGTTTTTATATTAATAGCCTCGACAAGACTACTTCATTCTTAATGGGATTGGACCACACTTGTAATATTTAATTAAAGGGCCCAAACTTTAATTAATTATTATAGACTATTTAAATTATTATTTATAAATTTAATCCTCATCCATAACAAGTATATACTAAATTTATAGTCACATTAATAATCATAAGAATTTCTTGATGTTTATTAAAGTATTCACAAGACACATAGGCAACAAAAACAAATATAAATGTCATTTTATTTAATTAATCAACAACATGTACAATGTCTTTTAGAGCATCAAATCCAACATCATCATCTTCATCTAGCTCGTCTACTACTTCAAACAAGTCTAGTAACCATTTCCAACTGACATTCTCTTGACTTCGTAATTGAGGGTAATATAATTTGTTGCAAATCTAGTTTCTCTTAGATTTAACAACTCTCTATTGCAAAATTCATGTATTGTTATATATCTTATATTCCTTAAGATAATATTTGTTATTCGCACTTTTTTTAATATCCTTGAACATGAGATACTTATACAATGTTGTATATAGAGGCCAATAATTCCATCATATATTTCTTTCAGTCTTCATAAATAAACTATTGTCAATGCAATTAATTTTCCTTACCAATTTCTTCTACCATACATTTCAATAATGATATTATGTATATTTATTGGGTATATATATACGCATATATATTCATCATATTTCTCATTTGAATCATTGGATTGGATTGTGATACCGTTAAATTTCTCATAGCTCCTCACTTATGTCTTTAAATATGTAACTTATTTCTTTTTTTTTTTTTTGCCACATGTTTTTTTCCTTATCAATTTAATATTTCTTTTCGTACTTTAGGTTAAACATATTAGGACATTGTTTACTATTTTTTAAGATTAATTTCAGCTAAATGAAACTTAAAGCAAGTGATTCCTTATTTTTCATGACATTTTCATAATAGTTACATATAATGCATACTTTTTACCATCCAATAGTGTGCAATAGTGCCATGCAAGATGAAGTTTACTAAAACTTTGTCATGATATATATGTTACATAAATTATATAGATTAGTAACTTATTACACACTAATTAAAATTTATTATGACTAATATGAAGTCAGTAAACTTGATTTTCTATAACAAACAATATTAATATAATAAACTTAATTAACTTGAACTGCTTATACAATTGGTAATTTATACTTAAGATACACTAAAAATATTAATTTCCACTAATATTAACACTATAAATCTATTTTTTTATATTCATTGTACTTGATAGTTCTTAATTGCTCTAAACATAAATATACTTGTGTTGGAAAAATCAATTCGACAGCACAATAGAATTTTTAAAATTTTATTTAATCATTAGGAAACTAACTCATAATGCTTTAAACATTTTTATTTAATCACTAAGAAACTAAGTCATGATTCTATAAATAATTAATCAAATCTAATTTAACGTACCAGTTAAAGACCAAAAACAACACTTCTGACTGAACAATTTTTAAGAAGGAATCTCTACCGTTAGATTTTCAATGTTATTCTTTTCTTACAGATAGTTATGTGTGCAGGCACAACTCAGTAAATCTTCACCACAACTACTCCCCTTCCAACTACTCAAGTATTGTTGAGGAACAAAGATTATTACAGATAAATAATCTAAGCTATACTCTCTAAGTTACATTTAGACAATCTTAGAATAAATGAAGACTTTAGGTCTCCAATTATAGAAGTAGGAAGATGAGTCAGGAGTCTATTAGAATTAAGAGATAATTTTCTTTCTCCTATCCTTGAAATTGAACATGCCACATAAAGGTTCTCCATCTGCTTGTACATGCCACCCACTAACTGGGGAATTTAAAAATTCTAGCCAATTACAAGGTAAGGTTATGTAATTATATGCATCATCCAAGATATTCTAATTTAAATAATTCCAATTTGAATTAGAATTTCATTATTTAAAATATTAATCCAATTTAAATAGTTGTGAAAAATTAACCATGATTCAAATTCAACTAGGATTTAAATTAATTATTCAAATACCAAATTTAAATAATTAATTATCTAAAATCTCGATTATCAATTTGAATGATTATTTTTCAAAAATGATTAAATAATTAATTCTTCAAAAAATAATTGATGTGGCACCTACCCCTGTAGGCCTGAACCAACTATCAGTCCAACAGAACTGTGGTCCATAAAGCCATAAAATTCGATGGCCCCATTCATGTATACTTTTGTCTTACCCGTGGTAATTTACATCCGGTCTATCATAAAGAAGTTATTGAGCTAGCATTAGGACCCAATGGATGCATATTATCAACTATCAAGCTCTAATAATAACAGATAAATTAATCCATGATTAATTATTCTTTTAATTATAAACTTCGATATCACTCTATTGTAGTCCCAAAGTTGCACTATTGATAACGTATTGTATTATGAAACTTGTAACACCCGAGAATTTCTAACGCATTAAAAATGCAATAAGTTAAGGATTATATTAAGACGAAAAATACAGTTTAAAGAAAAATATAATATAATAATACAAGAAACTATACAGTATTAGATAATGCAATGTGAGAAAGTATACTGATAAAGTTATGTAGTATAAAAATTACACTGTAAAAATAAAATAGTATAGAAATTAGACTGTTTAAGGTCATGCAGTATAGAATTAGACTGTGTAGACCACAAATTGTTTATAAAAGAGAGAAAAAAAAGAAATTTTTAGAAAAAAATCAGCACTTTCTTTCTCTACATTTTCTCTCTCTCCTCAAAATAAGTCCAGGATTTGGCCTCCGTTTTCGACACCTCTTATACCATTGGAAAGCTATTGTCAAGCTAAGTCCAACGGTGTGCCGTGCCACCTACAATGTAGCTGGAGAAGGTCACACGCGCCGCTCAAAGTGGTAGAGAAACCCATTTTTCTCGACGTGATTTCTCCGTTATCCGACCACCAATTTACGTGATCTTGGTGTCTATGGACTTAGCATGACAAGAGGAGCAAGATGGTACTAGCCTCACCGTCCAATTCTAGCTAGGGTGGCTCAACAAAGTAGCCCCGTCGTCGCCATCGAGCCACTGTCGGACCCGCCATCTTCGATGGCGGTGTGGCACATCGTCGGTGCCAAAAGAACCAGAGGGAGACGGCAAGCAAGACACTCCAATCAATTGCTGGAAGGGGTAGCTCGATGCTAGAGTTCCCCATGCATTGTCGCCAATCGCCGTAGTGGCCATCGTCGTTGCCATTCTTGGCCTTGCAACCCCAAATTGGTTTGGGGAAAACACTCAGAGGCCCACGACAAAACTTTTTGAGCCTTCAATTTTGAGGAAGCATCGCAAGAAGGCGGAGATTGGTGTCCACTGTCGCGAGCTGCCGCTGCACCTATCGGGTTTGACGTTTTCGAGGGTGGTGGGGTGCACCACCATGGTCATCACACTCAGGCAACCACGGGAAATAAAACCCCCCAAGTCAATTTGGCCAAACCACCTCTGTGAAACCGAGATCAGAGCCACTGGTTTTAGCCGAGAAATTCATCCTTGATTTGAGTAGATGGAGGCCGAATTGGGTAAAATTGACACCGCCAATCAACTCAGGAGGTCGAATTAAGGGGGGTAGGCCATAGCCCAGCCACTAATAGAGCCAAGTGGCACTGGTCAACCATCAATCAACAGCAGTCAATGTCGGTCAACGGTCACTTTGGGATTTTATGATTTGGACCTCCGATCGACTATTTGAGACCGCCTCTCTACTCATTTTGACGCTTTGAACGCAATGGTGATCTCTGTTTGAGCTAATTCTACTTTGATAAAAATCATCCAGTATCGATTGCACGCGGATTGAGACGATTCAAACTGTAGTAACGGAGTCCAGAATAATATTTTTAAGAATGTATGATCTTCAGGAAGCATTCCTAGCCATTCATGGTTGCTCGAAGAGCACTGTAGAGGATGCTTTGCATACTATAGATACAATGAGGTACAACTAGACCCACTTAGCTTAAAGCCCAAGTAAGTAAGAATCTCGCCTACAGTATGAACCGTTTTAAAATAAATTGTTTTAAATGCTTTCATAAAATTTATGAAAATGCATGATCAGTGATTGTTACACTGTTTTATGTGAGAATAGGTTTAATAAAGTTACGAAGTTGACAAAAAACCCAAAAAGGGTAAAATCTTCATTATTAAAGAAACGGCTAAAACAGAGTCCGACAGTCTGATTTAGCATAACGTTCCTAGACAAAAAATGTTTCGTAATACGTTAGTAGTGAAACTACTAGTGAGACATGAAATTTAATTAAGGGACGCTTAAGAATAAAAGCAACCCGGTAGGTTACAAAGTTAAGTAAAGAAAGAAAGGTAACCAGGTGGGTTACAAGGTTAAAAGGAAAAGTAACCTTGGTGGGTTATAAATCAAAGTAAAGGAAAGGTAAACCGATGGTTTATAAGGTTAAGTAAAGAGAAAGGTAAATCAAGTTAAGTTAAGAGGAAATGAATGTTTAATGTTTACATTTTATTATCAATCGAGTAGATTAATAAAAAGAAAGTTAATTGATGAGTCGGTTGTCGTTTGATCAGGACACAGAAGTCGACTAACGAAAGGAAAAGGAATGAGACAGGAATGGAGTAGAGATGTTAGAGCTATGGAAAGGTAAGTTCAGACCTCATCTATGGCATGAAGTAAATAGTTTTCAAATGCTTATATATGTATGTTTGCAAATGTGGTTGCAGTTGTTATGCAAGTTGTTTTAAAGTATGTTTGCACTCATTATGCAAAAAGTTTTAAAAATTCAAAGCAAGATTTACAATGTATTTGCATCTGTTATGTTTAAAGTCTATTTGCATCTTGATATGCATAATTTTTTTAAAAGCTCAAGTTATGATTTTCAATGTACTGAAGTATGTTTTGCATTTAGATAATGCATAATGTTTTATAGTTTAAGTTATAAGTTTTATGATGCATTTGTTATGCAATAAGTTGCATTTGTTATGCAATGAGTTTCAAAATAAGAATTGTGATTTGCAAATGTGATTGCGTTATATGTTTCATTTGTTATGCAAAAAGTTGCATTTGTTATGCTAAGCTTCAAAGTACAAGTTATGATTTGCAAAATGTGTTTGTGTCTTATGTTGCATTTATTATGCAATAAGTTGCATTTGTTATGCAATAGATTTTATAGTACAAGCTATGGTTTGTAAGCGTGTTGCATATGATGTGATTGCATTGGACATGCTCACTACAGTTAATAAGAAGGTAACGTAAAGATAAAAAGAAAGTATCATACCAGCCTCTTTGTTATGAGATAACAAAAGTAAAGTTAAAATTTGACCTCCTAGATGTGAGGTACGTGCCATCGATGTTTAATGGTTTCAAGTCTTCCACAAGGGAAGCATTATGTTTATGATCTCATGATTAATGATGCTGGTACGGACACTAAAGCAAGATACAAAAAGTTAAGGAACAAAGAATGAAAAGTTAAAGTAAGATAATGAAAGATAAAAAACAAGGATAGACAGCTAAAGTAAGATACAGAAAGTTAAGAAACGAAGGTAGAAAATTAAAGTATGAAAAGAGTGTTCATAAGACGCTCATAATTGAAAGTACATAATTGAGCATTTTAGTTTTGCTTGTTGTCCTTATTATGAAATATTTAAAGACTATGAAAAATATTCTGAGGAATGTTTATGTTAAGTGTTTATGAAAAACATTTTCATGTTTACAAGAAAAGGTTTATAAATGACGTGTTATAAAAAATCTTACAGAAATGCTTTATGAAAATGTTTATGAGAGACGTTTAGAAATATTTTATGAAAAATGTTTATGAAATAAATTTATGAAAAATGTTGCAAGCGAAAAATTTTTATGAGAAAAGTTTGCAAAGCATGTTTTAAATGATTTGTGAGAATATGTTTGAACTTACTGAGCAAAAGCTTATTAAAAGTTTCTTCATGCTGTAGGTAATTTATGGGCGACCAGTAGGACCCATTAGAAGAGCTGGGTGTTGCGGAAGGTAGATGCAAAGATTTGGGTATGGATACCATCACAGCTACTTCCGCTACACACAAAGAAAAGGTTTTCTACTATATAATATAGTGTTTGCAAAGTTTTAAGAAAATTAGAGTTTTAAGAAATGTTAAAAGTTTTAAGATACATTGTACTAAATGTGTTATAAATTTATAAAGTGAAGTTTTAAGCTATGATTTGATAAATGTTCCTTGTTAAGTTTTAAGGAATGATTTGAAATGGTTTTAAAGGCAAATGTTGAGCGAGGTCTCAACTTGAATGGCGACAAAGGTCGCAACAATTTTTAAGTACGTTTTAAAGAATGTTTAAGGAAAAAAAATTAATTCAGTAGTTTTTTTACTAAGTAAGTAAGATCAATGTTTAAAAACTATGTTTAAAAAAGTTAAATGACTGCCCGAAAAGGCGGGCCTTCACAAAACTCTTAACATATAAGTCTTGTCCATGACCTATCATATTATGTGTATCCCCATGGATTATCCATAATAGGATGAAGAACTTAGTACCATTTTATGTTCTGATTATCTTATATGAAATTTTTCATTATTTAACTATTGCAAAATTCCTTCCTTTTGTAACAAATACAAATTGAATATCATCTTATTACAAAATGTATCCAAATGACCGAGGCCCTCTTATATTTGTTAATACCTGAATAATGTCTTTGAAAGGTAATAATGACCCTTTGTTATAGAGCTATGGATTCTGCGTCTGCACACTATGCTTTTATCGAATATCGATTGCAACTTGAACATATATTGGCAATCATGCCTTTGTTCATCAGATCTCCTACATTTGGCATATCAAAAGATACAAGCTATAAGCATGGAGTTATGAATTCTCTTCAGGATTAAGATGACACATAAATTATTATCAAAGTGGATGATTTAAATGAAAGAATAATTATTGTTGGGGCTCTTTCATGATGAGCCTTCACACATAGAGGGTAGAGACTTCGTGGCCTCTTTTGATTAGCTCGAGAGCTTTGTCTGTCAAGAGCTGAAGTGGTAGCACATCGGGTGATGGAAGTTAACAATTGTTCTGGCATATTCTAGGAACGTATTATGGTAACCCTTGACTAAGCTACGGCTAAACCTGGGTAACAGTCCAAGGGAGAAGCCCATTGCGATCTTTAATCCATTGAAGATGAAAACTTTGCTGAAGAAGATCCTCAAGCATGGTAGTGGTGTAGGAAAAGAACATGAGCGATTATGGAGGATATTCCTATGTCTTTCATGATAAAAATAAGCCCATTGAATTTAAATGAAATATTGAGGGCCCATGGTCTCTCGAGTGGAAGAGTTTCTAAAGAGAGTAAGTATTGTCTTTGACGAGTGTGGTAGTTTAACACTTAAATAGAGAAAGTTTAAACAGAGAAAAGGTGGCAAATTTTTTGTGGTGGTTTTGGACTTTCTTTTTATAGGGCTTATTTGGGTCATGAAAGATTGTAGTTTGGACAAGATTGCATGGCATTTTTGGGTTCAAATGAGGTAGTGTTTGGGTTTTGAGTGTTCTTGAAGCTTTCTAGAATCCATAGAGTTCTTGGGTTTCTAGCAAAGGGTTGTTGATGATTTAGGTCATAGAATTCCCTTTATGTGGTCGTGTAGGGCCGATCGTAGGGTTTATGGAAGCTTTGAGGCGGTTTTTGAAGGGTTAAGATAGTGATGTGGAGGGTTTTAGCTTAGTGGATATGGTGGTTATAGATTTTTCGTGGTGGTTGAATCACTTTCCAGAGGGTGATCATCGATGGAAAAGATGATGGAGATGGAGAGGAAAATGATGACCATGGATATATTGGGATGCTTTCTGATGGTTTTTGTCTTGGTTTTTTTTTTTTTTTTTTTTTTTTTTTTTTTTTGTTCCTCCTGCCTTGAGGGTGGTAATTAAGGGTATTTATAGAAGAAGAGGTGGCCTTAGTTTATTTGAGGGTCTTCTATTTTAGGTGCCCAATTGAGGGGGTCGCTGAACTTAGTTCTATAGGGGGAGGGAGCAAAAAAGGAAGCTTCCCATCATGGGATGAGCTTCCCTTTGTGTTTAAAGACAATCAGGAATATGGTATAGGGTTGGCAAGTGCTCTGGTGCTTAGCTGACCTAGCAAGCCCACTTTAGGTGGCCTACCATGGAGGGATCCGAGATGTGAAGACTTGTCTTGCCATTTTATGAATTAGGTTTTTTTGACTTAGACCTCCCATTGACTTGCATTAATAAAGGGGTTTTTTTTTCTCTTATGATCACATGGCCTTGTAGTTGGGTTCCTTTGGTTTTATTGTTGAGCTGATCTGGTAGGTAGGTTGATGGGCTGATATGTTTGGTGGGCCGAATAGGCCTTTTACTAGTATTAGGCTAGGGCTTGCAAATGGGTATTTTGGCTTTGTTTTATCCTATTTTCCCCCATACCCTTTTTATTCTAATTCCAATTAGACTTCAAACATCCCAAGTGGGTTTAAAGTTTAATTGGACTAAATAAAATGGGGTCAGTTCGCGTTTTTTAACCTTCTAAACCATGGCCCACTTGAAGAACTTGTCTCATGGCTTGGGTCTAGGTACCTTACCTTGGACCATATCACGGGGTATGGATTGGGCTTGTGCCTTGCGATCAACAATTATTAAATTACTTCAACATTAGGTCCAGTCCAATGTATCACTGCCATTAGGCTACCA
The DNA here is from genome assembly GCA_946598075.1 of Artocarpus hirsutus. NCBI lineage: Eukaryota > Viridiplantae > Streptophyta > Magnoliopsida > Rosales > Moraceae > Artocarpus > Artocarpus hirsutus. The sequence continues at coordinate 29,171 of CAMOHE010049483.1, forward strand.
CATCAATGTGTCTATGATGGAGTCAACCCGCTCTGAAGGCCAAAATAAATTATCTCTCGAATTGGACATAGATCATCATTACATATTGTCATGTATAAAGTGTCCAACTAAATAGACATTGATAGCGAACTATGTAATTGAGACCAATATTCTCTGAATCGGATCTATTCGCATATAAATCCCGTATATGCCTAGTTCTAAGATTTGGTTCTCATAATCACAAATCATATGTTTGCTAATGTACAATCATCAATATAAAAGTAATATGAAGATCATTACCAATACACAAAATAATCACATTATTAGTTATTTCACAAATGTCATATATACAATTGAAGTTTTATTTTTTAAGACACCAATCCTTACAATTTGTACTTAAAAAAAAGTTTAGAATACAATAATATCAACTTACAAGCCTAACTAAAACAATGAGGCAATAATTATAAACATAAATAATATAAACGGTATTGTTTGCATGATCAAAATAGTCAATTGAAAAAAACTTAGCGAGGCTAGTTGATATTTTAGATTATTTCAAGAATGTTATAAGATAATTATAGTATAAATGACCTTAACATATATTTATTCAAATAAAATATTCTCATTATAAAATAGTAGGAATTAATTACATAATGTTTTAAGTATTTCTTAATTTATCTTTCTGTTTTTAAAAAACTACAAAAGATCCTTTAAATTTAAAAAATTATTCAATTTTATCCTTATGAATAGAAAAAAAATTAGACAAAAATAATATAACTACCCTATAATAGTTATGAAAAATATTTTATAGTTTTAAGAACATAAAATATTTGAAAACAAAACATCAATTTTTTTTAAACAAAACATGATTTTAAGTTTTATGACTTTTTTAATGTTAAAAACTTTTTAAAATGTCTCAACAAGAAAAATATGTTAAAAAAAGACCTAATTAAAGGTATCTTTATTTTATCTCCATGTTTTTTCTATGTGGAAAAAAAAATCTATGAGAGATAAAATTAAAAAAAGTTTTTTAAATTCATATAATATCTTTGTAGTTTCTAAAACAGAAAAATAAATTAAAAAATAATTAAAATTACGAGATATAATTATTTAATTAATGCTTATAAATATTAAATGTACAAAAACTATATAAAAACTATAACAAAATAAAATTATATCAATTGTTGCCTTAAATACCAATGGACATACTGATAATTGGAGTATAGCAGATATTAGTGAATTTGTAAGACAATAAGAGTAAAAAAGGCTAAAGCTTTGTTAAAAAAAAAAAAGGAATCTTGTGAATATATATATATATATATATATATTTTACAAAGAAGAAAAAAGTGAAGATTGACTAATCATATGCTGCCCATTGATTGACAACTTAGTCCTGACTAAAATATTAATTTCTGAATGAAATATACACATTTAGAATTGATAATTATTTAAAAATTAATACAAGATGAATTTTGCTATAAAATTGATTTTAGTGCAAGAATGAAAAAGTATTTTTGGCCCTTTTAAGCATTACGTGGACATTTTTAAAAATATCTTGAATATTCACATATACTCATTCGCATTGTAGATAATTTTGGACATTAAGAACATTTTGTGGACACGTTGGCAAAATATCTTTTTTTAGGGACAAAAATATCTTGTTCTCTGTTATGAGTTTTTTTTTTTTTTTTTTTTTTAATTTATAGGTGGAGGATTCAAACTCTACTTGTTGTGGTGAAATTGGATGTGGAATTGTCAGTAAGCTATACCTGTAAGAATTTTCTTCCTGCTATTTATGTTAGAGACTTCAAAATATAAACATTTTCGTGCAATATCGACAATATTATGAATATTTTTCATACATGATTACAAGTATGGTTCATAACTGTTGAATTAATGTAACATTTTGTAAACTTCCATGGAAAAAGAGTAGCACTACAAGTTTGAATAATACTTTGATACTGTTGCCCCTTGAATTTGTCTTACACTTGTAATTTGTCTTTGAACTTTAAACTGTAGTAAGTTGTACTATAAACTTACAAATCTGTAATAAATTGCTACCCCCACCCATTAATAACAATTTTAATTTTTAGATTAAAACTGAAATGTGATTTTTTACATGGGTTGTTAATTAAGAATATAAGAAGTTTTTTTTTTTTTAAATAACTGTTGTTCTAAATTTATATTCAAAACATAGTTAATTCAAAATTTTTTATTTTGATAAAAATCTAGTTAAAGATGTTAATCACAATAAATTTAGTTAACATATACAACAATAACCATTAGGGCCGGCAATTTTGGTTATGACATGAAGACATGATACGAACCCGACACGAAAAATGAGGGTTAGGGTTGGGAAAATAGACCTCGGGTTGGAATTGAGTCGAACCTGTCTGACCAGCACAAAAAACGAGTTAGGTTCGAGTCGATCCGAATCAACACGAAATCAACCCGAAATAACCCGTCAAAAATGTGTTGAAATCATGTTGACCCAAAAATTGACTTGAAAATTGTTAATCAACCTGTGTAACCTAACTTGAACTCATGTGACCTTAATGCAACCCATATAACCTGAAATTAATTTTAATGTGTCAAATTAGTCTAACATTTATTGTATATCCAACTTGACAATGATTCTAATTTCTAGTATATCTGTTTTGTTAAACTTATACAAAGTTTTGTTAACTTTTTTGATGGTTTTGTTTTGTTAGGTTATTGTTTATTTTGTAGGCTTATTGTTGGGTCTATCGTGTTGCGGTTCTATCGGGTTTAACAAATCAGTGTGTCGTGTCAATACAAACATGCACAAAGTAATGTATTGGCGGGTTGTATAAGTCGGGTCAGGTCAACTCATCTACACATCAGGTCGTGTTCGGGTTGGGCTTTTTTTGACCGATCAGGTCACAGGTTAGGTTTGGGTTGATGTGTTGGCTGTTTAAATAAGGGCTCAACCCGACTCATGAACCCGAATTGCTAGTCTTATTAACCATTCATATCATTAACAAACTATTTATGTATAAATTATATGTTAATTTCTGTAAAAAAAAATTAAAATTGTTAACAATTGGATATAATTTGCTATATATTTATAAGTTTAAATTATAACTTACTAAAATTAAAAGTTCGATGGGCAAATTACAAATGTTTGACCAGTTCTCAATAATGCCAACTATCTTTCTTTTATAGGTAGTCTCTGCTTTGTTTTAGAATATTCCACAATCCACTTCATCAAAAAAAAAAATATATATATATATATATATATGTATATCGGTAGTCTCTGCTTCGTTTTAGAATATTCCATAATCCACTTCAGTCAAAAAGATATATATATATACAGCTAAAGGTCCCACCGGGAGTCGAACCCAGGTCACTGGATTCAAAGTCCAGAGTGCTAACCACTACACCATGGAACCACTTGTTGGAGGCTTGACGACGATACTAAATTTGGTTAAACAACAGCAACTTTTCGTCCCACCAAACCCTTCAAACCAATGACGTTCATTTTTAGTATCTGGTGAAAATGGCACCCAATATAATTTAATTCTATATACAAAATGGGCTAATTAAGAATTAACTAGCTTTATTATTTCTTAACCTTTGGCGGGGGTTTTTTTTTTTTTTTTTTTCGAGAGGAGTATGGTATTGAACAGGTTTACAAAATCTGAGCTCTCTTATGTACCCTGAATAAGTTTGAGAGTTAAACTCAGCATTTTTGGTTTCTCAAGGAAACAAGTTGAGAAAAACTTTGTCGAGGAGTATAGACTTGGATAATTGCACTCAATGGAATGCTGACGTAGATATTTGATTTTTACTCCACGGTGTGCCACACTTTACTGTACAGAACTTTATATTTAAATACATGCTTTTTTTATGGGCTACCCATTCTACCATGTTATCTTTGAGATCAAACCCTTTTCTTTTTCTTTTTTTCAAAAGTTGTAGTAAAATATTTCATTTTTTTTCTTTATTTTAGTAAATGTCCGGAATTTAACTAACCAGATTTACTTAATATATAAGATTTATTAACTGACTTAGCCATTAAATATGGTACATATCCAACTTTACCAATTAATTTTAGTAGATAACTATGTGATTTATAGTTAGAGACACCAGACTATAATAATTTGATTAATGTCAGAGACAGCAACTTAATCCCTACTAAGTTTTGAATTGTCATTAATGTATTGGTAGATATAACTTAATAATATGAAAATCTGTTAATTAGCTACTAATTGAACATGGTGAGCTCGCTACATGATTTACGTGCTCTCATAATTGAGTCTAGCGCGAAGGTCTCAGAGCTTCTGAGTTATCCTGAGGTCAAGAGTTCGAGCATCTCTCACCCCATTTATTCTATTTTATTTTATCATTTTTTTTTATTTTTTTTTGGAGGCAGAGAGAGCACCAATGCATCGGTTTTATGTAAGAAACGCCCTCAGCTAAACATTACCAGACCATTTTGGAAAACATCTACAAACATAACCGGCAGCCACAGCATTAAAAAAGAAATTGCTTAAATGTTGCTTGAGCTCTGAGAATTTCATCAATGAATTGACTACTAATTTAAAAATCAAAATGTGTCAACTAAACGGGAGTGTTTAATGACTTCTAACCGAATACAAACTCTTACAACAAGTGAAATCAATCCAACTCCTCTGTTTCCTTTACACCTAACCCTGCCTAAATTTCTAGCCGTATCCCGCTTTTAGTCCGAGAAAAGAATTTAGCAAAACCATTTCGGTTCTTCTCAGAGCTGACATGAGTTGACAATACCATAGCAGAAGTTGATGATGATGATGAGGATGAGGGAGGCGAGCGGTTCTCTTGGTTTTGTTTTAGTGAAGTTACAGAACTTTCATCGCCTATTTTCAATGAGTTAGAATCTCTTTTAGGTGAAAATGTCTGGTTAGAGTGCAACTTCCACTGCTCCCCAGTTCTAGGAATCAGTGATGTAGCTGCAGAGAACTCGGGTAGGTTCGAAGCATCGATCAAGAAATCTTCTAGTGTTGCCAGAGCCTTAAGTTGATTCCCAAGAGATGCTATCGTTTGCTGGCATTCAGCAAGTTTGCCTGCAGCCGTTGCTATATCCTCCTGCAGATAGAAAATGCAGCAATGATTAAGCACGTCGATTACAATCATGATAGTCTGAGATGAGTCGTCAAATTGACTACACAAGAAAAGTTTGAATTCATATAACAACACAGGCTTCAGATAGGGTAGTCAATAAGAACCAACCTGTTTTATCTTCAATTCACCATTAAAGCCTGCATTTTTTCTAAGTCTGATTTCCTCCTCCCTTGATAGCTCCTCATGTAGTTCTTGGCACTTTATAGCAATATCTGTAGACAAAGCCCTCTCCCTCTTAATCTCTTCTTCTAAGTGGTTGACCTTTGTGGACATCGTAAGAGCTTCCGCTTCCAAGCTGACAAGCTGAGACTCAACCCTCTGCTTTGATTGTTTTGCAATTTCCAATTCTTGTTTCAACACCTCGACTTCCATTTCTGCTTCCATTAGCTGGAGTTGTGAGGCCTCAGTACATTCTTGACTTTTTGCTAAGGCAGCCTCCAATTCGGACTTATCCGTCTCCAATTTCTCAAGTTTCTTTTCCAGTTCAGACGTTTGAAGAATCATGGCTTCAAGTTCAGTCCTCAGGGCACTCTCTCCGGTTCTGGATTCGACCTTTTCTGTTTCCAACTTCTCTAGTTTCTTCTCCAATTCAGCTGTTTGGTGAATCATGGCATCCAGTTCAGTTCTCAGGTTGTTCTCCCCATTTCTAGACTCAACCTTTTCTGTTTCCAACTTGTCTAGTTTCTCTTCCAACTCAGCCGTTCGATGAATCATGGCATCAAGTTCAGTTCTCAGGACACTCTCTCGATTCCTAGATTCAGCCTTTTCTGTTTCCAACATCATCAATTTGTCTTCTAATTCAGCCGTTAGACGAACCATGGCATCGAGTTGAGTTCTAATGGCACTTTCTCCATTTATGGATACAGCCAATTCAGTTTCCAGCTTCCTTAACTTCTCTTCTAGTTCAGCTGTCTGATGAATCATGGCTTCAAGTTTGGTTCTGAGGACACTTTCTCCGTTTTTCGAGGCATCCTTTTCTGTTTCCAACTCCTTCAATTTCTCCTCTAAATGATCTGTTCGTTGGATCCTGGCTTCAAGTTCAGTTCTTTGGATGCTTTCTATATACTCCAGCTCAGCCTTTTCTGATTCCAGCTTCTCTAACTTATATTCCAATTCTGTCGTTTGACGAATCCTGGCTTCAAGTTCAGTTTTCAGAAAGGTTTCTTGATCCTCCAATTCAGCCTTTTCTGTTTCCAATTTCTCTAATTTCCCTTCTAAGTCAGCTGTTCGATGAATCTCAGCCTCAAGTTCTGTTCGAAGGAAACTTTCTCCATCATTGGATTCATTAGCCCCAAGTTCATCCCTTTCTTTTTCTAACTTCTCTAATTTGCGTCCGCTTTCAGTGGGTTGCAACGCAGCGAGTCTTTCCATCTCGAGAAAATCGTCCATCAAATTAATGTCTACAGAAGAGTTTGGAAGACATTTACTAAAATCCTTTTCATTCTTAAATTGATCGAGTTCAGCAATCAGGGCGGATGCCCATGAATCTGACATATTCTGCTCACACTTGTTTAACTCCAAGCTATTCACCTTGACCAGATTGACATCCACCACATTCAAGCGCTCCCAATTGTCCGAATGACTGTCTGTGAATGACTCAACATAAATAGATGAAGCCGCGATTGATTTGTTATCATTACCCATGGATGATTTACAAGCCATTGCCTTTAACCTTCGACACTTGGCTTCAAGCTTGGCAACCTTCTTGATGCTCTCTAAATTTTGCTTACTGGCTGTTTCAGCTGCTTGAGTACTCAAGTCCCTTTCAATTGTCCTTACTTCCAACTCCTCCATTTGAGATTCTATCTCAAGCCTAAGCGCTGAGTTTTCTTTCTCCAAACATTCAATCTTAAAACATAGATCGGGATTTATATGGGTAGAAGATTCAGCTTTCTCAGCTTTGTTTTGTAGCTCAAGAAGTTGATTATCAAGTTTGCATTTGGTAGACTCCCACTCCTGGGTTTTCTTTAAGATGGCTTCTTGGACTTTTAGCTCTTGCTCCTCTCTTGCTTGTCTCAGCTGCCTTACACATTCCTTTAGGGCCCCATCTAGATGGCTCACCCGATCTTCTAGCACTGACTTTTGCATAACAGCAACTTCAAGTTGTTGTTTTAAAGTGGCCACTTCATTTTCAGCCTTTTCCCAGCCTATAAAATGTAAAAGCATTACACCATATAAGAACGGCTAAAATAAAGAAGCATATTTCCATCTCCAAAGTTGCAATACAACACCAAATGCATTACCTGCAACGGCTTCTTCAGCAACTTTGGCATGCTGCTTCACCAAGTCTTCCTTGGCACTAACGTTTACAAGTGCGGCTGATAATTTTTCTGTCAGCCTCTTCACACTGTTATTGACATCTTCTGATTTCAAAGAACTTTCATCAATATTTTCAGTACTGGCCACAGATTTTGATGATGCTTCAGGTGACGGAGTGTTATGATCAGGAGATCCCTTAAGTGCTTCCTGCTTTAACGTGTGAGAATGAACAAAAACAAGGTGAAATATGTTTAAAAAAAAAAAACACACTTTTTTTTGCTCAAAAACAAGGTCAAGGATTTCTTCACCACAATAAATTCATAAATAAATTAAAGCACAATAGAAACTAGTTCATAGCTTCCTTTTGGACTAATGTTGACATCGATGATTTTGGGCATTTAGTGGAATATATTCCACTAGACTGCCATCAAGTATGTGAAAGGAACTTACTACAAAGTCATTTTGAACGTACTACTAACTATAAGGACAAAAATATTTATCTTGGTCTCTGAAAAAGGAAAAGCTTGACAGCTGATGAGCCCAAGAATTAGTTACGATACAGACATTATCATGCCAGTTAAGTAAATGTGGCTTCTCCAAGAGTCAAGACAAGAACCCCACCTAAATCCCCCATCCCAACCCCTCTTTTCTTTTCTTTTTTTTTTTACTTTTTTTTTTTGGTGCAGATCATTCTAATTTTGGTTTTACAGCATGGACAGACTACTATTTTCAGTGGTTGACATGTAAGGATAGCTGGACTCGTGCTCCTATAAGCTACATCATCCCATACACGATATGCATAAACTTCAGAAGTCCCCGAAAAAAATACTACGTTACCACCCCCAACTTAATTAGAAGCAATGAGGTCCTCTCTTTAGAATGTCCAACTTAACGTTATTATTTGACCATATACGGGGGGGAGGGTTTATGCCAACCGTTCATGTGTGTCTTTCAGCCCACTCTAAAGTCATGATTTCATTTTACGAGATTACCCCAATTCTACCCCAATCTCTTTCCACAAGCAGTAAAAAAAAATAGAAGAAAAAAATAATGAAGTCTTGACCTCGTTCATCATGAGTGCTATGACGAAGTAGTGCAAAAGGATAAACCTCCCAGATGGAATCCATCTTTGTTTAGTTGCTATCCATTAACCAGTCAAGTATTGTACCTTTTTGCAATGGCAAGATGCCATTTGCTATCAAAATACTTTGTTATACCCTTGAACTTTCACCTAGAACCAGAGTTTCCATACTGGTCATTGTTACTCATCTTATTTGGCTGCGCATCTTTGTTTGGGGTTAATTAAAGGGACTAAAACCTAATCAAGGCAAAAATAACACAATAAAGGCAGCCATAAAGAAATAAATAAATTCTAGAAAACTCTAAATTATTCATGTTTCTAGGCGCGCAGAAATATTTTCAGTTGGCTGTATGACAATGTCAAATAATATGCTTCAACGCAATGAATTAGTATAATCTATGAGTCATTTTATGAAAGCTACAAGTGAGGCGACGAAGCAATCTTCCCACATCCTCGCAGGGAATTTTCAGAAACTTGTAGAGACAAATGAAAGGTCTGCAGAAAATGCTTCTCTCACTTCTTAAGTATGCAAAATTCTTCAGTAAAGCAGGATTTAGGCCTATTAGATTCAGGGCTACATAATTCTGCAGTGGCAATATCAAGAGCCGAATACCAGAGCCATTAATTTTCAATGAGAAAAGAAAAGTTGCACAAGAGGTCAATTTTGTTGAGCAGGAAATCATCCAAAACAAAAGAAAAGGACATAGAAAAGAAAAGCTTATTTTCGCAAGTTTCAGGAAGTTTATCGAAATTTGGCTTCTTGAATCCTAAATAAATAAAAGTCCAAAAAACAGTCTTTGAAATTTTGCTTCATTTCAGTGTTTAGATAGTCCACCTGATCATCAGAAAACCGCTCAGAATGCGAAGATATTGAGCCTGAACTTTCAGTTTCGCAGGAACTCTTCTCCGAGGACTTCCTCTTCCACAACCATTTCCGTTTCTCCATTACCAGTACCTTGGTTTAGCCGACTACGACATCAAACAGCATTCACCTGGACGCACACACATTCATCTCTTGTTCAATAATCTCCCCAAAACCCATGAAAGCATATTTCAACAACTACGACAAATCATAATAAAAAAATACGTTGCTTATCACTTTCTCATACCCTCCACATTTCGGCAAACAAGTAAAGATCAAACGTAGTATCCGCTCTATCAGCTTCGCTTTAAATTTACCCGACAACCCCACAACCGCCCAAACCCAAAACAGAATTTTGCTCAGATTAAGAGCACAAACAGAAAAAGGACTCAGAACCCACTTACGCAACAGTTACATTTAGGAAGATTCAGCTCCAGAAGCGCCAAGTAATGAAATTTTCAAAAGACCCACTTCTTGAATTACATAAAGAAAGCTACCAGGTACGGACATTCAATTTCAGAGAAGAACCTGAGGACGAATGAATGAAACAGTGGCCAGGTAAAAATCATGAATGCACAGAACTGAAAATTTGAAATTTCTGGAAAAACCCATTTCAAAAGATCCCAAATAGAAACGACCCATCAGATAAAACGACGCAGAATAGCCTCACAACTCCCCGTAGAATAGAAACAATAAATTGTAACAGAAGAAATATAATTGCAGCTTACTAAATACTCAACCAATAAAATATTCGAAGGAACGAGACCCAAATTAGAAGCACCATTGACTGTGCATGGATGCCAGAACAGCCAATGAATTTCATCGGAAACAAGAGTAATAAATGAAAAGAAAGAGAAATGGTTCAGACGATTATTTAAGACTGAAGAAACATATTAATGAAAAAGGCTAGAATACACAAAAAAAAATAATAATAATAATAACTCTGCCCAAATCTGTAGAATCTCCGTTTGGGTTGCACAGAGGTAAGTATAACAACCACAAAGGCAAAGGAACAGCACATTTTGAATCAATCATAAATGTGTCTATGCGTGTTTTTTTTTTTTTTTTCTTTTTTACTGTACCTTTCAGTTTCATTTGTTTTCATATTTTCAAAAATACATACACTGTCGTATATCTTAAAAAAGAAGGTAGAGCATGTGATTGTGGAGTTCAAGGCTTGGGCCAAAAAAAAAACCCCACCTTTTTTCAGCTTTTCTTCAACTTGGTTTTTTAGTTCTATTTTGGATTTTGAAAATGAGCTGCACTTATTCCCGCCCATAGGATTAGAGATTTTTTGGTGACACCGCCTAATTAACTAACCAATTAATGAACATTAAAATGTGGCCAAGATTAACCAACAGTTTCCAAGAATTATTATTGTCATTATTTTGTTTTTTTTTTTTTTTTTGGTGTCTCATTATTTTGTTTTCAAATGGTACCAGAATGCTGTGGAAGAGGAGCTAACTTTGAACTCTTGGGCATAAATCAGAAAAGGCTTAGCCACGGCCTCTGTGTGTGTGGGCCCGGTTCTTTGTTGTTTGCTCAGCTTTTTTCAAATCTGATGTTGGCGTCTTGGCTTTGTGAAGGGAATCTTTTACAACAAGGCGTGGACGCGCATGCACTCGCACTTATGTGGACTTCATCCAGTGGATGTTGGACCTGCTGCAAGATCTAAACTTTCGTTCCAAATCGAACGGTCCAGGATGCATCATTCGCCAATCGTTCATTCTCATCAACGTATCTAGGGTCTACGAATCCTAAAATCTGTCCCTTGGATTGAATTAAGGAGAGTTTTGAATTGGTTTCAGGTTCAGAAAATCCAAATCATCAGATTAGACTATAAGTTAAAAAATTCTCACTCGTCCAACCTGTTAGTCCAAAATCTCATACATAATATATATATTTTAATCTTAATAATATAAATAAAACTTTTCATTTTTTCTAAAAATAAAAAAATAAAAAAACTCGTTCAATGTCTTTTTGCTAAGCAATTGTTATCAAGTTGTATGTCAAAAGCCCAATCTAAGTTAGAAATAGGAATTCTTTAAGAGAAGTTATTGAAGTTAAAATGCTTTGCAGTTTAAAGTGTTGTTGATAAATGAACAATATTTTATTTTGAGTTTTTTTTTTAAGAAGACTTGATTTTAATTTATATTGAAACTAATTTGTCTTAACGATTCGTTGCAACATTTTTTATTAAGTTATTTTATATTATAAATTGTTTATTTTAATATTTGATGTTGAAAACATTGGCCTTTAATGTTCTTATTTTAAAAGGTGAGAGCTTAATTCACAAATCCGCGAATCCAATCTGAAGGTTTTAAATTAGATTGCAGATTGAGATTTTTTTAATCTGTAGGTTTTAGATCAGATTGCGGATTAAGATTTTGTCAATCTAAAAGTTTTGCATTGAATTGCGAATTAACTTTAAATTCACCAAACTTAATCTATGAACACCCCTAAATTAGCCAATGTCCTTTTTTTTTTTAACCGTCAGATGCATACATTATTTAATATTGATGTTATGATCGAAATCAGTGATATTATCTACTTGCCCAATAAGTGAATTTCTCATAGGATTAAAAAAAAGAAAAAGAAAACTCTACAGATAAGTACATTAATAAACCCTCACATTTTTAGTAAAAAATGTTTTTTCCCTTTTAATTTGATGTGATTCAATGGCTAAAATTGTAACGCCCCTATGTAGGGGGTAGTAGTATTGAATAAATAAAAATAAACTTAGATCCAATATTATTTAAATCCATTAAACAATACCCATAGGTCTTTAAACAAAAATAAAAATAAAAATAAACATTTAAAATACAAACCATAGTTTTTAGTGTAGCACCAAATATTTAAAATACAGTCATCATCACTATAGTATAATTTCCAAATAACTTAACACAGCCATCACAAAAGAAATACAAATGTTACATAATCTAGACGAGTTATAATTAAACAAAGATCTTCCAACACGAAATCAACAGTGTTGTTGCCTATTCCTCGTCAGATAAGTTGCACTAAGTTCCACCTGAGAGATGTAAATATGATAGAGATGAGTGTCGACATGCCCAGTAGGGAAAATCATTACTCACCTTAAGGTTTTATTCATTATCACATTAAAACTGCATGGTTAGTTAATTTACATCATATACCAGATTATGAGGTTTATTATGATTATATCTTGTAGATACCATAGTTAACCATTACCAAGTTTCACACTTATACATATATACAAATATTACAATTCATCATTATTCTTGGGTATCCACATTAAATAAAGTAACACTCCACTTATCGAAACCCACATGGACGAGCTTGGCCACCCTCCAAACATTCTGAGGGTATTCCGGTGAGGAGATATCAAACCCCGAGTCCTCACCAAGTCGATTCTTGTACAGTGTGTTCTGGGACTTTCGACCCAAGGAAGCATCATCACCTTCCCCCTATTTTACCTTTTAAGGTAATCGTGCCCAAGGACGTAACCGCCGCCTTCTTCACGTCTCACCATTTCTCAATGTTCCATCATTATTTATAGAGTCATTTTTCCTAACCATGCTTTCCAACTTATAACAACATATGTTAATTCATTATGTTCATCGCTAATCAATACAGGGCGAGTTCATGTCATAGTTTCATATGTGATTCTCATATAATAGCAGTTCAACATAGATACATATATCTTGTGGTAAAACAATCAATTTTAATTCCATAAAAACCTTATAAAAGATGAGTAATAGAATCCCTACCTTCCAAGCTTCTCAACAATCTTTTAATCTCGAAAATTTAATTAACGTAAGCTCCACACACCCTTAATCTTAAGGTGTGCATAAGGACAATTAAAACTAAAGCCTAACATATAATCACATCCATAAATGAATTAAGTGTAAATCTATATATTTTAGTCTCTAATAAGATTCATAAATTACTTAGGATAGTTTTGGAAAGGTTGCAAGACATTCAGGGATTAGAAGGTGAGCAAAAGTTGGGTTCACTATCTACAATTAGCACATGGGTTATTGGGTGGTTTACTTAAGGTAGACTGGTGGTTACTGCCACTGGTAGGTTTACTAGTTTCCAACTCGAGAATTAAAAAATTCATAAAAAATAAAATATAACTCTGATTTAGGCTCATGATAGCTCATTGGAAAGCTTAGAATGTCTACTTTTAAAATATGTAAACTAATTTACAAAATTCATTTTCATCTAATCCCAGAATTTCAAGAAAGAGCCACTGCCTATAGAAATAATACAAGGTTATGGAATGTTAAGTTTTTCTTAAACCCAAAGCATATTATTCTCATTCAAAATTCCAAAACCATTCTAAAATAGGCAGCATGCATTATATAATTATAATAAATATATTCTTATGAGTTTTATACCAAAATAATCATCAAACTATATCTCTAGCCTTTTTTGCAAATAATGAGGAAAACATGCATTAAATATGAAGAAAATACATACTAAAGCCAAGTTTGAATTAAAGAAAACCCACCTCAAAACTCCTTTGAAAAACACCAAAGTTCGGGTTAAAAATCAAGCATGAATTAACTCCAAAGCGGCTTCAAACATGGCTGGAAATTATAGTTTTTTGGCTACAAAGAGAGCTTTATGCCTTGTGTCTTTAGCTAGAAATTGAAGTGAGAAATGAGAAACTAGAGAAGAGAGTGGTGATGGTTGAATAAATAGGCATCAAAATAATTGAGGAGTGGAAGATAATTGTAGGTTCATGGGGAAAGTTGTAGGAAGAAACAAATGAGCATTAAAAGAAAATATTATCATGTCTCCCATAGAGACTTTTAACAAATAATGCCAACATAATTGAGGGGGAAAATGGGGTAAGTTGTAGAAGAAGATGAAGGAAGCATTAAAAAGGTGGTTGAGAAAATATTCAATGTTTCCTGGTAGTTGAAGTGAATTAATTCTATGTCTGTAAGTAGTTGAGATGAATTAATTTTATGTCTCCAAATGAGAAGGAGGATACTTAATTGAGCATTAATGTAGCTGGACAAGGTTGGTAGAAGTGATGAGTGATAGGTAGGTTTTAAATATTTACTACGGAGACTTGGTAAAAATACTAAAGTGATATTTTATTCATATGATTTTATAAAAATCATACCCGTTAAAATAACGGGTGTTTCAACTCTCTCCTCCTTTAAAAAAAATTTTGTCCCCGAAATTTCATACACTGATTACAATGTTAAAACAAATGTGGATACTTCTCTCTTATTTCAGATTCAAGTTCCCATGTGGCTTTCTCTACATCATGATGTTGCCACATCACTTTCACTAGAGGAATTTCACGACAACGTAATATTTTTTTTTTCACGATCCAGTATCTGAACTGAAACTTCTTCATAGGTCGTATCTACTTGAATTGGTATATCTATCCACATGATCACATGTGAAGGGGTCGGATTCATTCTTCCTCAACATCGATACATGGAACACATTATATACATGAGACAATTGTGGTGGTAGGTCTCAACGGTAAGCTAGTGTTCCAATACGTTCCACAATCTCAAACGGTCCTATATACCTTGGTGCTAACTTTCCTTTAACACCAAATCGAGACACACCTCGCTTTGGTTTCACCTTGAAGAACACAAAGTCTCCAACCATGAACTCTAAAGGTCGTCTCCTCTTATCTGCATAATTCTTCTGTCGACTTTGAGCTATCTGAAAATGGTCGCGAATAATCCGAATCTTGTCCGTTGTTTCTCTGATAAACTAGGGCCCAAGTTCGAGACGTTTTTCCTTTTCAGCCCCACATAATAGAGATCTACAAGGCCTACCATACAAAGCCTCATATGGAGCCATTCCAATACTCGCCTGATAACTATTGTTGTATGTGAACTCAACATATGGTAGCTGTGCAGCCCAATTAGTTCCAAAGTCTAGTACACAAGCTCGAAGCATATCCTCGAGAATTTGAATGACATGTTTGGATTGTCCATCTGTTTGAGGATGAAAGGCTGTACTGAAATTCAGTCGTGTTCCCAAAGCTTTCTGTAATCCTCTCTAGAACTTTATTGTAAAACGTGTATCCTTATCAGAGACTATTGACATGGGTACACCATGCAATGTCACTATCTTCTCCACATACAATTGGCATAATTTTGAGACATTGCAACTAGTTTTGATTGGGATGAAGTGGGCTGTTTTAGTTAAACGATCCACAATTACCCAAACGGCATCATGCCCTGCTTGACTTTTAGAAATCGGATAACAAAGTCCATTGTCACATGATCCCACTTCCATTCTAGAATAGGTAGACTCCTTAACTCACCTCCAGGCTTTTGATGTTCTGCTTTAACTTGCTGACATGTCATGCACTTACAGACAAATGTTGCTACATCTCGTTTTATTCCCCGCCACCAGTATTGTCGTTTTAGATCTATATACATTTTAGTGCTTCCAGGATGAATAGCAAACTTTGAACAATGTGCTTCATCTAACACTGCATGTCTGAGATAAGGATCCTCTGGAACAACCAATCTTTCCTTGTAAAGTAGGAACCCTTCCGGCTCAATTTGCCATCCATCTAGTTGTTTACCATTTTGTATTTGTTCCCAGACTATACGTAATCCCTCATCATACCATTGTCCTTGTTTTACTTGCTGGATTAACGTAGGAGTTGCTATCACATTGAATAGAAAAGCTCTTTCATCATCTTCATAATATTGCAAGTTGAAGTCAGTGATGGTGATGACTTGTCTCCAATCTTCCAATGCTAGACTAGCTATAATTCTGTTGTACTTACGACTTAGAGCATTCGCCACTACGTTTGCTTTTCCAGGATGGTATTGGATATTAAAGTCGTAATCCACCATATACTCAGTCCATCTCCGTTGCCTTAGGTTGAGGTCCTTTTGAGTAAACAAATATTTCAGACTTTGATGATCCATATAAAGCTCAAACTTTGCGCCATATAGATAACATCTCCAAATCTTAAGTGCAAAAACCACAGCAGCTAACTCAAGATCATGTGTGGGGTAGTTCCTCTCGTGGGGTTTCAACTGACGTGAGGCGTAGGCAACTACTCGTCCATGCTGTATTAGCACATAACCTAAACCATTTCCTGAGGCATCAGTGTATACTGTGTAAGGCTCTTTGTTGTTGGGTATGATCAGCACAGGTGCACTAGTGAGTCTTCACTTCAATTCCTCGAATGCTTCTTCACATTTATTGTCCCACATGAACTTAACATTCTTTCTTATGAGTCTTGTCAATGGAGAAGCAATCTTTGAAAAATTCTCTACAAAATCGTCGATAGCATCCAGCTAATCCGAGGAAACTTTGGATCTCTGACACGTTCTTTGGTCGTTTCTAATTTAGTACTGCTTCAATCTTGGATGGGTCCACTGAGATGCCTTCTTTAGAGACAACGTGTCCAAGGAACTTGACCTTTGTCATCTAAAAGTCACATTTCTCTCTCCTTGCATAGAGACCGTGTTCTCTCAATGTCTGGAGAGCAATCCTTAAATGCTCAGCATGTTCTTCTTCAGTTTTAGAATAGATCAAGATATCATCTATGAAGACAATGATAAATTCATCTAAGTACGGTCGAAAGACACGGTTCATCAAGTCTATGAAAGCTGTTGGTGCATTGGTTAACCCAAAAGGCATAATAAGAAACTCAAAGTGACCGTAGCGAGTCTGAAAAGCCATCTTTGGAATGTCCTCCTCCCTTATCTTCAGTTGGTGATATCCAGATCGTAAGTCAATCTTTGAGAAGTAGCGAGATCCTCATAACTGATTGAACAACTCGTCAATTCGAGGGAGAGGGTATTTGTTCTTGATAGTCAGTCGATTAAGCTGGCGATAATCGACACAGAGCCTCAATGATCCGTCATGTTTCTTCACAAAAAGCACTGGAGCTCCCCAAGGTGATGTACTCAGTCGAATAAATCCTTTTTCCAGTAATTTGTCTAACTGCTTCCTTAATTCTACCTTCTCAGCAAGTGTCATTCGATATGGAGCAATGGAAACGGGCGCCGTTCTTGGGATTAAGTCAATGACAAACTTGATTTCTCTATCAAGTAGAAGTCCTGGCAATTCGTCTAGAAAAACATTTGGAAATTCGTCCACCACAGGAGTGTGAGGGGATGGGTCGATCCTCTTTAGTTCTCCCTTCGAAGCAAAGATTGTCCCCAGATTGGTGAAATTCCTTCATCCTCCAATACAAGCCTTAAGCACCGGGGTTGGTGTCACTGTTCCTGTCTTTACCTGAAATTCGATGACTTGTCCATTTTTTATGAACAAAGAGACACATTTCCTATGACAATCTACTATTGCTTGATATTTGGTTAGTCAATCCATTCCTAGGATTACATCAAACTCTATCATAGTTATTACGTATAGATTAGCTGATAGTTTATGTTCTCCTATAACAAGACACACTGATTTACAAATTATGGATACTTCAGCTATCCCACCCATTGGTGTTCTAAGAGTTAGTGGCGAACTACATGTTTCTGTTTCTAGTTGTAGTACGAAAGCAAATAACATCGATATAAATGAATGAGTGGCACCAGTATCAAACAATACATGAGCCCAAGAATGAGACACATGAATCATACCTCTACAGCAGAGTGATCAGCCTGCTTTGCTTGTCCTCCTGTAGTTGTAATTGCATAAGCTTGTGCTGGTGCTTTCCCCTTATCACTCTTTCCTTGGTTTCCTTGGCTATTACTAGTCTTATTATTATTTCTTCCAGGAAAATGTGGCCCTTGATTCACTAAACCTTGTGGAGTCAGTTGAAAATTCAGATTAGCAACGAAATTTGAGCCCTGTGGCCGCTGTTGGTAGTTGTACTAGGGTTGGAACCCTCGAGATTGAGTTACTGAGACTTGGAAAGCTGGAATGTTTTGCTGAGGTGCTCCCTGATTTTGACTCCCTCCCCAAACAGTGGAGCCAAAATGACTTCCTTGTAGCCTTGGTGCAAGGAACGATTGTGCAAGGTGGTTAGGACAGTTCCTCCTCAGATGTCCCACTTGTCCATAGTTATGACAAGTATATGGTTGAAAACGACCACTACCAAAAGATCCACCACCAACAGTCACTCCACTATGCTGAATGACCTGTCCTTGGGACTTCTCATTCTTGCCTATCTTCCTTTGTCGCCCACCAGAACTCTTATACTCTCCATAAGAATTATTTAGTTCTATCTCTACCCGTTGTGCCGCGGCTACAAGCTCAAGAAAGTCAGCAGATGGGACAGCAGCTATCATTTGTCTGATTTTCGATCTTAGGTTATTTCTAAATTTTTTACACATTGTCGTTGGGTCCGATACAGCTCTGGGATTGTAGTGAGACAATTCTATGAATCGAGTATGGTATTCAGCAACCATAGTATCTCCATGCACCAGGTTTTTGAATTCTTGCATCATTGCTTGCCTATGGCTTTGAGGAATATAAGTGTTACAAAAAATGGTTTCAAACTGCTCCTATGTGAGGTTCGGTACGTCATAGTCGTCTTTCTGAAGATCCCACCACTCTTTAGCTTTTTCCTCAAATATATATGTTAAAAAACCAACCCAATACTCCTATGGAATCCTCAGGGTATCCAACTTCTTTTTAAATGCCTTTAGCCATTGTTCTGCTATGACATGATTGGGTTCTCCACTAAATGCAGGAGGTTTCTGCTTCATGAACTACTTTAGTAGGGACAAATGCTGTTGCTCAGGATCACGAGCTTCCATAGGTCTTTGCACATTTTACAAAGCTTGAAGAATTTGTCCAAGATTATTCACTTCTGGTGTAGCTGGCGGGGTCTGTGCTGCCCGTCATGGTTGATCATCTTTCCGAGCTTGTTCCATCGGTTCAGGTTGTTCAGCTTCCTGAACATGTTCGACCGGTTGTAAATGCTCAGATGATTGTACTTGACGTCTTGGCGGCATAGTTTCTACTGGCTGCGTAAATTTGACCAGGATTAGTACCCAATGATGATGACATTAACACTTAACTTTAAAATCATTCCAAAAGATTAATTTTAAGGTGGTACTACACCCCCTAGGTTAACCGAACCTAGGCTCTGATACCAAAATTTTTGTAACGCCCCTATGTGGGGGTTAGTAGTATTGAATAAATAAAAATAAACTTAGATCCAATATTATTTAAATCCATTAAACAATGCCCATGGGTCTTTAAACAAAAATAAAAATAAAAATAAACATTTAAAATACAAACTATAGTTTTTAGTGTAGCACTAAATATTTAAAATATAGTCATCATCACCATAGTATAATTCCTAAATAACTTAACACAGCCATCACAAAAGAAATACGAATCTTACATAATCTAGACGAGTTACAATTAAACAAAGATCTTCCAATACGAAATCAACAGTGTTGTTGCCTATTCCTCGTCAGATAAGTTGCACTGAGTTCCACCTGAAAGATGTAAATATGATAAGGATGAGCATCGACATGCCCAGTAGGAAAAATCATTACTCACCTTAAGGTTTTATTTATTATCACATTAAAACTGCATGGTTAGTTAATTTACATCATATACCAGATTATGAGGTTTATTATGATTATATCTCGTGGATACCATAGTTAACCATTACCAAGTTTCACACTTATACATATATACAAATATTAGAATTCATCATTATTCCTAGGTATCCACATTAAATAAAGTAACACTCCACTTATCGAAACCCAAATGGGCGAGCTTGGCCACCCTCCAAACATTCTGAGGATATTCCGGTGAGGGGATATCAAGCTCCGAGTCCTCACCAAGTCGATTCCTATATAGTGTGTTCTGGGACTTTCGACCCAAGGAAGCGTCATCACCTTCCCCCTATTTTACCTTTTAGGGTAATCGTGCCCAATGACGTAAATGCTGCCCTCTTCACGTCTCACCATTTCTCAATGTTCCATCATTATTTATAGAGTCATTTTTCCTAACCACGCTTTCCAACTTATAACAACATATGTTAATTCATTATGTTCCTCGCTGATCAATATAGGGCGAGTTCATGTCATAGTTTCATATGTGATCCTCATATAATAGGAGTTCAACATAGATATATATATCTTGTGGTAAAACAATCAATTTTAATTCTATAAAAACCTTACAAAAGATGAGTAATAGAATCCCTACCTTCCAAGCTTCTCAACAATCTTTTAATATCAGAAATTTAATTAACGTAAGCTCCACACACCCTTGATCCTAAGGTGCACATAAGGACAATTAAAACTAAAGCATAACATATAATCACATCCATAAATGAATTAAGTGTAAATCTATATATTTTAGTCTCTAATAAGATTCATAAATTACTTAAGATAGTTTTGGAAAGGTTGCAAGACATTTAGGGATTAGAAGGTGAGCAAAGTTGGGTTCACTATCTACAATTAGCACATGAATTATTGGATGGCTTATTTAAGGTAGACTGGTGGTATACTGCCACTGGTAGGTTTACTAGTTTCTAACCAGAGAATTGAAAAATTCATAAAAAATAAAATATAACTCTGATTTAGGCTTATGATAGCTCGTTGGAAAGCTTAGAATGTCTACTTTTAAAATATGTAAACCAATTTACAAAATTCATTTTCATCTTATCCTAGAATTTCAAGAAAGAGCCACTGCCCATAGAGATAATACAAGGTTATGAAATGTTAAGTTTTTCTTAAACCCAAAGCATATTATTCTCATTCAAAATTCCAAAACCATTATAAAATAGGCAGATGCATTATATAATCATAATAAATATATTCTCATGAGTTTTATACCAAAATCATCATCAAACTATATCTTTAGCCTTTTTTGCAAATAATGAGGAAAACATGCATTAAATATGAAGAAAATACATACTAAAGCCAAGTCTGAATTAAAGAAAACCTACCTCAAAACTCCTTTGAAAAACGCCAAAGTTCGGGTTAAAAATCAAGCTTGAATTGACTCCAAAGCGGCTTCAAACATTATAGTTATTTGGCTACAAAGAGAGCTTTATGCCTTGTGTCTTTAGCTAGAAATTAAAGTGAGAAAGGAGAGAATGAGAAACTAGAGAAGAGAGTGGTGATGGTTGAATGAATAGGCATCAAAATAATTGAGGAGCGGGAGATAATTTTAGGTTTATGGGGAAAGTTGTAGGAATAAACAAATGAGCATTAAAAGAAAATATTATCATGTCTCCCATAGAAACTTTTAGCAAATAATGCCAACATAACTGAGGGGGCAAATGGGGCAAGTTGTGGAAGAAGATGAAGGAAGTAGTAAAAAGGTGGTTGAGAAAATATATCAATGTCTCCTGGTAGTTGAAGTGAATTAATTCTATGTCTATAAGTAGTTGAGGTGAATTAATTTTTTGTCTCCAAATGAGAAGGAGGATACTTAATTGAGCATTAATGTAGCGGGACAAGGTTGGTAGAAGTGATGAGTGATAGGTAGGTTTTAAATATTTACTACAGAGACTTAATAAAAATGCTAAAGTGATACTTTATTTATATGATTTTACAAAAATCATACCCGTTAAAATAATGGGTGTTTCAAAAATTGTGTCTTAATGGATAGTTTTTCATACCTTACTATAAGGTTGTTTGTTATATTTTTAGTACAAATAGTTAGTCATATTTTTTCTCTCGAAAACAATTTAAATGTAACCGTTAACTACTTGTGTCAAGAGAGCAAGAGCATCAAGTCTCCTCTAATGCAACTAATTAGCATAGAGTCTCAAGTGCTTACTACTTCATATCTCACAACAATGTTTCAAACTTAAAATTACTTGATGAATCAATTATTGATTTTATAAATAGTAATGGTGATAATGATTTGTTATATTGTTCTTTGATATTGGCTTTTTTTTGTATTAAAGTGACTTACATATGATGTATTGAAGTTTTTCTTTAGCATTAGCTTTCTGCCTTTCACCTCATAGTAAAACACAAAGAAACCTGCACCTAAATAACTTAAGAGTGTGTTTAGTTGGAGGGACTGTGGGAAGAAAGGAAAGGGTAAGAGGGAAAGTATAAGAAGGAAGAGAACAATCTTTTGTTTGGTAAGAAATATTATGTAAAGGATGGGAATGAACTAGGGGCTTGGAAACCATGGCCCCACCAGTTTTGAATCTCTCCCCAATTGGACGAAGGCTATGAAGGGTAATGTTAAGTAGAGTAATTTACCCTCTTATGTGTTTTTAGTTTTTTTAAATATATGTATAATCATTAATAGTTTTATTTCAAGTTTTTTAAAAGTACCTTTTGTATTCTATTAACTTTTTTTTTCTATTTATTTATGTTTAAAAGTTTTTATATGCCTACTAATGTAATGCCCCTGAATTTTTCGAATAGAATTAGTTATGTTAAGTTCAATTATTAAGTGTGTCAGTGTAATTTTTGATGTTAATTTTTAGTTATTTAGAATTTTGTTGTATTTGTCATATTTAAAATTTGATTTTTGTTTTTAAAATATCAAATGACATTTTTCTCCCACATTTTCCCCATATTTATGAAAATACCCTTGGACCTTTCTTTTTCTTTTCCCTTTCCTTCTTCTTTTCATTTTTTTCATGCTCTCTCTCTCTCTTTTTCTTCCTCTTGCGCTCAGCCACTCTCTCTCTTTCTTTCTCTAAAAAATTTTTGATTTCAAGCTTCATTCTCACAGATTTGAGTAAGGATTAAAGTTCAAATTATCAAGTTTCTCATCCAAAAACGTGTTTAAAGGTTAGTTTTTCCGTTTTCTTAAAATTTCAAAGTTTTAGATTTCAATTTTTCAAATTCTCTTTGATTGTTGAATTCGAGCTTCATTGAGCTTAGATAATGTTTAATCTAAGCTTATAGGACTTGTTTTTATCATGAATCTAAGCTTTATTTGAACAAAAATTGATTTAATCAAGTTTTGATATTTTTCTTAGATTTTCAAATCTATTGTGAATTTGAGTTTAAATTTGAGAAAAATGGTTCAAACTTGTTGTATTATGATTTCCTATACTTGCTATGTGATTTTTATGCTTCGGGATTGAGAAAACAGGTTTTAATTTGAATTTTTGAGCTTGGGGAGGTCGAACTTGAAGTGTTGGCCCCCAGATTTTGCCAGTTCGATAGATCGAACTTGATCTTTAGCATGCCGGATTCATAAGTTCAATAGGCTGGATTCATATTTTCGGCAAGCTGAACTATAACAGTTCGACAGGCAGGTCTAGATATTCGGAAGGCCAAACTGTGTAGGTTCGACAGGCCGGTTCAGAGTGTTCGGCAAGTCGACTGTGGACTTAGAAAATTGTATTTTAACTTTAGTTTTCAATATTTAATAATTTGAAAATGTTTCAAGTAATTTCTGACTTTAAATGTAGTTTTCAAGGTTTTGAACGTATATGGAACATACGTTGGATTTAATTTGGAGCTTACGTTATTGGAATTTCAAGTTAAGGTAGGATATTTTCTATCCCTTTCTTTGACAGCCCCTTTTAAATTATTTTGGCCAAAGCTATTTCTTAAATGTTTTCTTTTAAGAATGATTTCTGTTTTTGATTTAGAAGAATTATATTTTAATATTCTTTTCAAATTCCAAAACCCGTACGGTGACCATTTTATCAAATTTCTTACAAGTAAGTATTTATTTATTTTTGTCAAGATTTTTAGATTTGTTTCCGAATGATAGTTTTATCAATGATTGTTGTTTTTAAACAAATTGTTTTTAACTAATTTTCCTACTGAGCCTTTCGCTCATGTTTTTCTGTTTTTAAAATCCCTTTCTAGGTTTAAAGAGAGAGGAAGGTCCTAGGATCAAAACCTGGCTCTAAGAGTAAAGATGGTATTTTTCTAAAACTATTGTATGATACGTGCACTATACGATTTGTCCCGATGTTGATGTTGTTTCGCTTCTAATATTTGTATATTTTTAATTTATTTTAGAGACTGTGATTTACTATAATTTTCAATGATTTTGCATTATTAACATTGAGATTTATTGTTTATCTATCTACTCACCTTTGTGGTAAGCATCCACGTGATGATGAATGAGAATAAGGTCTCGGCCACACCTTCATGGCATTCACGTGATGATGACCATTAATGATATTATTTATTTTTGATAATATTTATTTACTTTTTACTTTATTTATTTTCTTTTCTCTTCATTTCCTTTGCTTAATTTATCTTATTTACACTATTTTTTTCCTCCTTACCAAAAACTATTGACCCCTTTTCCGGGGTGTCACAACTAAATTAACTATTTTAAGAGAGAACAAAAACTGTAATCTTTACATATAAATATTAACAAATGAAACAACAAAAAAATGTCATATATTACAAAAGCATGTTTTAGGAATATTATTAACATACCTTGCACAAATATTGATAGAATTTAACAAAGGTTAATATGGTAATTGTATAGATAAATTGAATCATTTCCTCTTTTTCTATCTAATACCAAACAAAGGAAACCATAATCCTTCCTTCCTATTATACCAAACAACTTTAAGAAAACTTACAATCTTTCTCTTCCTTTACGCTCTCTCTCCCTCCTGCAATATCTATCCATTCTCCTTCCCATCCGTCCTACCAAACATACCCTTCTTAGTTTTACTATTTACTTACAGTGAAACCTCATACATGATCATGATATGCTTGCAAATTGCAATTTGCAAAAATCCGCGTAAAATATCACAACCAATTATAAGATGACATTGTCGGTTGTTTAGAATTGTCCTTGTGTAGCTGCGTCACAAAGAAAGATATTGTTACGTGTATTTTTTTTCCATATCATTTTTACCATGCAAGTTAAACTTTTTTACTCGTTTCATTCTTTTTACTCCCACTTACTTTTCATATTCAAACTCGAATTTTCCGTTCTGTGCCGTAAGATCAAAATTATATTACCCTGCAATTACTGTACATAAAGCGCCAAGAAGCTCCAGATAATAAAACCACAAACTTTTTGTACCTCAAATGACTCTGGAATGATGTACAATAAACAGAGCTGTGATATCCATACAAGGGGCCACCTTACTTGAGTGGATGTCTCGTGATATGTGTCCTTGTCTTCATTGAACTTATATTTAAGAGGAATAATGGAAATTTTGGTAGTCCTCTGTTTCTAGGGACTTGGGTAGGTCCTAATAGGGGTGGTAATAATCGTGTTCGTGTTGTGTTTGTGTCGACACGTTTACAGCATAGCACGTTTAGCCCGAACAAGAACACGAACACGACACGATTAATAAACATTTCAGAAATGCAAACACGAACATGACATGCCTATGGCACGCGTAACACGGCACGACACTATTAACACGATTATTAAGTGTGCCGTGACGGGTTGACACGATAACAACACGCATATGACACGTTTATGACTCAATTAACTAAAAATTAAAAAAAATAAAACAATTTAATTTTTTTTAAAAAGCCAATAAAGAAAATTAACAAAAACACAATATCTAATTAATACTAACATACTATAAATATTTTAAATATTTTTATTTTTAAGTTTAAATGTGTTATAAATGGGCGGGTCGTGTCGTACCGTGTCAACACATTTACGGCCCGGTTAATTAAACGTGTTAAGGCGTGTTTAGCATGTTAGCACGAATTTAGCTCGTTTATTTTCATATTATTCGTGTCAATCCATTTATGACACAATTAATAAACGTGCGGTACAAACCCATTTATTTTGTGTCGTTTTCGTATCGTGTTATCGTGTCGTGTCCAAATTGCCGGCCCTAGGTGCTAGCATAGATGAAAAATATACAATAAAAATAAAAAAGGGTAAAAGAGTTTATCAATAATTTAATATTTTACCGTAAGTGCCGAGTGAGGATATGGAGAGACTCATGTTGATGGAAATAATAGGAAGAAAAAAGGTATTATTACTGTACAGTATAGAGTACGTTTGAGAATATATTTAAACTAATTTAGTGTAACAGGTGAGAGTTTTATATTGTAAATTTTTCTTTACATTGTAGCATATAAAAACTTTATACTATATCAATTAAAACGATGTATGCTTTGTTTAAGAAATCTATTGGAACTAAAAACTTTCAACTCCTACAGTGTAAAGCTCTCACATGTTGTAGTAAAAAGTCAAATTTTACTACAATATAAAACTCTCACATGTTATAATATTCAAATTTTAACTTACTTTTCAAACATTTTAATAGTTGGAACCAAATTGCCAAATGCTCTCATAATATATACACACACTCATTACCAATTAAAATTTGCTATAGTACATATGTCACCTGCACAATAATTGAATGTGGGTTTTGGCATTATAAGGTTTTTTTTACATAATAATTCAAGTTCAAAAGTATGGTGAAAGTCACATCCTATGAAGACTTTTTGAGAACCATGCTTATACGAAAGCCGTCCTATCATTTTGATATTTTTATTTCCAATCTCTATCAATAGGGTTTAGAGCGTGGGGTTGTTCTATGTGTGTGTGTATGTGCATGATTACATGTATCAAGCTAGGAAGAAAAATAGAGCATGAGAGGTCAAGGGATAAACAAGGTGTGTTTGAGGGTGATTGAAATATGAATGGATCTTTGAATATGTGGCCTTAGAGATGACTATGGGGAAGAATTATAAGGAAAAGTTTGTGGACAACTTTATAGAACTAGTGGTGCCTATGGATTTTAGCGACTTTTGATTTGGGTTTTCAGCAAACGGAAAATGACTTTCGGGGGGTTTGGGGCCCTATATGCTTTTCAATCAAAGAAGTTATCATAACAATTTCCAATATATATACATATATATATATATCATTATTCATTTTATGTTTTTAACTGTTCCATTATTATCATTATTCATTTCAAATTCATCTAATTTGAACATATGGCATTATATTTTGTTTCCAATATGTCAATGGCCAAAGTTGATATGCGTTTGAACTTTAAAATAATGGTCATTTTGGCCATCAATTTTGCATAGGAGAAACGCTGCGATACGGCTCATTGGCTCATGAGATTTGAATTAAAAATTTTTCAAACTATTGATTTAATTTAATCTAAAAAAACTTCAAAAACTTGAGTTTATTTGACTAGTTTCCAAATAACTTGGACCAAAAGTCAATTAAACCACATTCACTCCTATTTCAAACCACAAAAATTCAAAGTGATCATGTTTCAAGTTAACCAGCCAAACGATAGTATATGGTGGACTTCTCATTATTCACACGCAAAAGGAAAAAAAAAAGGAAAAAAAAAAACAAAACTAAAATTATTGGCAAAATTAAAGATAAAGGCGTTGCTCCTCTTTGCCAACTCAAAAGAAAGACATACCATATATATGCTTCCCATGTACTGCGTCCACATGGAGGGAAGGGGAGAATAAAATTACTGGTCAAATTTTAAGGGAAGAAAAGCAATGGCCTTTGTTTTCAAATTTTCTGCAATACCCGGCGCATCCTCCTCTCCTAGATCTATTGTGCCCCTTCGCTCGCCCTTGACGAGGTAAGTGCCAAATTCACAATGCGAGTTCCGTTTCAGGCATGCAGCTGCATCATGAGCAAACAGCTCCTTCACTTGCTTTGATGTGAGATCGCAACCTCTCTATCTCGTGACCTCTTTCTTGATTTGTCTTTCTCGACGACAAGAACACGTCTTCTCTAGCAGTGACAGCGGCTGTGCATAACTTTCTAGGCTAGGATTCAAAGATATTTAGGAATTACAGTTTTTTAATTTGGGGTTTTTTAATTCGAGTTTTTTTTTAACTTGTAATAAGTAATTTACTTACTTAATTAATTAATAAGAACGGGTAAATAATGTGTTTATTAAGTAAGCAATTGATAAATAACGCATCTATTCAGTAAGTAGTAGTTGTTCTAATAAGAGAAGATTTCAGGTAAATAATGTATTTACTAAATAAATAAAGTGATAATTAATGTGTTCATACTTTAAAAAAGTGTTCATTTAGTAAATATTAAGTAAATAATTTATTTAATGGGTAAATAATCTATTAAACAGTTAAATAATATATTAATTAAATAAAAAATGGTAAATATAAGGTATAAATAATATAGTTACTTAGAAAATAAATTTATAAATAATGTATCCACTAATTAATAATTATTAGGTTAATACTTTTTTAGGTGTGGATTATATGCAAATTAGTAATTATCAGGTTAATACTTTTGTTAGGTGTGGATTATGTATTTAGTACATAAATAAATTGAAAAATATAAAGAAAATAATGTATCTAGCGAGTAAATGAAAATGTTAAATAATATATTTATTACTAAGTAAATAACATAGAATGTATTTACATTAAATAAATAAAGTCAAAAATTCCCAAACTAAAACCTAAAAATTAAGAACCCTAACCTTACAATCCCCAAATTGACCCAACCTTAAACCTAACCTTATACG
The DNA here is from genome assembly GCA_946598075.1 of Artocarpus hirsutus. Lineage (NCBI taxonomy): Eukaryota > Viridiplantae > Streptophyta > Magnoliopsida > Rosales > Moraceae > Artocarpus > Artocarpus hirsutus. The sequence continues at coordinate 57,794 of CAMOHE010049483.1, forward strand.
CGAATCCAATCAAAAGCCTTAGCACCCAATCGTACCTCTTGCCGTCATCATTATAGCCCCTAAAGACGGCATTAGGGATATGAGTCTTTGCAACCTACCATCATGAAGTCGTGACTCGTTACGTTAAGGAGCTACATGTTCTCATAGTATTGAGAGACATGGCTTTGCTTGTCCTTGTTGACCATTTGATTGTGATGTTCACGTGTGCTGTTCGTAGGTAGTTTATGTTGGAAAACTTGATTCAGTAACGCAAAGGAATTTTAAAAAAATTTATGTAATCACCTAGTATCAACTTCATGCTGCTAATAAACAGTATGTTAGATCTAATTTATTGTACATGTTGGAGATTTATCATATATAACACCCTGAAATTAATTAAGTAAGATTAATGTGTAACATGGTGTTTTAGTGTGCCTAAATGTAATTTAAACTTAATTTAATTATCATGTAATGTTTTCACATTAATTTCACTATCAATTATTTTGATTTGCATTTTATTTGTTATTTTAAATTTTTAAACAAAACAATTTATCAAATACCAACTATGTCCTTTTTTCAAAAACTATGGGTGGTACATAGTTTACTTTGAAAACCACCTACTCTCCCTCTCTTTTTAACTCTTCTCTCTCCCTTTCTTCCCCTCACCCTCTCTTAGCTCACTCTCTCTCGTCTCTCTCTCTCTTTCTCTTTCTCCTTCTCTCTATTTTCACTCAAAAACAAAGCCCAAGTTTTGATTCTCAATGGATTAGAAGCTCGGAAATGCGTTGGAACAATCACAAACTCAGATTCAAGGTTAAGATTCGATGATAGTTGGTTTATTTTTCAATTTTCAAACTTTTCCCCAATTTTCTAAATTTTCTTTGAATGTTAAAATCCAAGTTTTATGAGCTTAAGAAACATTGAATCTAAGTTAATGAAACTCAAATAATCTAGAATCTAGGCTTGATTTGAATAAAAATAGATTAAACCATGTTTTTCCCCCTTTTCTCATTTTTGGATTTCTTTGAAATTTTCTATGTAAATATTTGTTTAAATGTATTTAAAAGTATTCTATTATGTTTTTCTATCATTTATGAATGTTTTGTATGCTTGGGAATTGAAAAAATAGGTTGTAAATGAAGATTTGAGCTTGGAGAGGCCAAAGCTCGAATTTGAAAAATTTTAGATTTTTTCCAGTTCGGCAGGCCAGATTCATACTATTGGCAGGCCGAACTCATAGCGAGTTCAGTAGGCCAAACCCAGATGGTCGATAGGCTAGACACAGTAATTCGGCAGGCCAGACTAAGGGAACCAGCGAGCTGAACGGACTCCATGAAAAATGATTGTTTTTTACTCGTTTTTACTATTTTAAACCTAGATTGAGATTTTAACTTTATAGTATGATCTTCTGAACCTTAATGGCACACTAAGACACCAAAAGATAGCAATGTAGAGTAGTGTACCCTAAGATAAATGTTAAAGAACCTAGTTCATGTTTAAGGTTATTTGTGGTTCCGTGCAACGAACGTATAGCGGAGCGGGACTTTAGTGTTGAGTTGCGATACCGGATATTGAGGTAGGACTTCTACCTCTTCTTTGGTAGCCAGGTTTTTAAATAGTTTTGGCCTAAAAATGATTTCTTTCAAAATGTTTTCAATGAATAATTGAAAAAGATTTTCATCAGTTGCTTTCATAAACTGTTGAATGACATGATATTCGTAATGAACCGCATTATGAATGTAAATGAATACACTCGGTAAAATGATATTTTAGTAAGTATAAAAATGTATAGATGGGCATGATGCCATACTTAGAGATCAGGTCGTGTAGAGTGCGACCATGGGGCAAGTCTCGAAACCCAGCTGAGCCATTACGATGATGATATCTGTGGTTTGCCTAAGAAAAGATAATATGATTCTTCTAGATGAACAAGAGCTATTTTTGGTAAGAAAGATTTAGTTGCATTTATTTATTGAATTTCATTTTTCTAAACATTTTCCCGAATGATAATTTTTACAATTCAATTAAATGTTTTAAAAATCTAGTCCTACTAAGCCTTTCACTCACTTTTTATTTGTTTTTAAACCCTTTTCCCTAGGTAGAATTCAGCTTAGGATTGAACGGGAGTCCGTCGACCGAACTTATAAGTAATAGAAGATTTTGAGTAGGTTATTTGTATAATTTAATCAAGGCATGTAATTTTTAATTTTCTTTCTTATATTGGACTATGGTTGTAATTTTAATTATTATCATTACCATGTGTGTGCACAAGTTGTGGGCCCGATGGGACGCAACACGTATTTCTCCTTCTCTTTATTACCTTATTTCATTTTGCTTTATCTTACTTGTTTTATCATTTTAAATATTTGTTTAAAAAGGTTTTAAATTTTTCACATTTTTAATTGTTTAAAGAGGAAAGCATGATGGGGACGATGTTTGCTGCTTTTCGACAGATGACAATAAGGGCAAAACCGGAGGATTCTGAGGCAAGTCTATGGCATACGTACTTTAAGAAATTTTGGTGTGCAACTATACTGACCTTTGATGGAAATGGAGACCCACAGATGGCTGAGTATTGGTTAGACTCAGTAGTAAAACATTTGGATACCCTTGGCGTACCAATGGAATATCGTGTAGAGTTTATAGCTTACAAATTCAAAGGCACTGCTAATGCTTGGTGGAAGCAAGCCAAACATCTGGAAAACAACAGGGATATTAGCTGAGAAAGGTTCAAGGAATTATTCTACGAGCGCTACTTCCTACAAAGGTATAGAGATCAGAAAGCTTCCAAGTTTTATAGATTGGAGCAGTGTGACATGTTGATCAGGGAATATGAGGTGAAATTCAATGAGTTGGCTAGGTTTGCTCCATCCGCTATGGCATCCAAGCGTGAAAAGTGCATTAAGTTTTAGGAAGGACTTAAGGGATTCATTCAATGACAGTTGGTTGCTTTACGACTCTAGAACTTTGGTGAGTTGGTGTCATCAGCTCTATCGGTGGAAAGTGATTAGGCTTAATACTGCGAGAACCAAGCAAGGACTACTGGAGGACCTCATAGGAGCAATAGGAGAGATAGCAACCATTCGGCTTAAGGAAAAAATCAACAGGGTAATGTGAATAGTGGGAGCAGTAGTTCATCAAGCAATAGGCGCAGCAACCCTTATAGCTTCCATTACCATTATTGCCAGTAGTTGGGACATATCAAAAGGAATTGCCCAATCATGAACGCTCGCCTAGGACTTTAGCCTAGAGAAGGTGCCAGTCATTAGCCTTAACCTTAGTCTTTACCTCCATTTCAACAACTCCCTTAGCTACAGTTTCGTCAGTTCGCTCCTTAACAACTGCCATATCCTGCGTAAGGATATCAGCCACAGAATTTATAGTGCAACACCCTACAGTATCGAGTGCCAAGTATGGCTAGCGTGTAGTCTCCCCCCAACGCAGCAGTATCGGCCAACAATCTAGGACCTATCAATGTTGGTAGAGGAAAGGGGAAAGCTCCAACCCAGGTTCATAGCATGACCTCAGGAAGCTCAGACCCTCAGACCAGTAATGCAGTCATCGACGGTATGGTTTTAGTTTCATAGTCCTTGGCACATGTTTTATTCGATATTGGTGCCACTTATTCTCTCATTTCAAGCTCTTTTGTACATGCCTTGGGATTAGAGATAAAAGAATTTGATGAACCCTTGATTATTACCTCTCCTTTAGGGTAGGTGTGTGTGAATTGTATATGTAAATCTTGTAAAATAATGATTGAGGGTGAAACTCTGAAGAGTAATTTGATTATGATCCCCACAAGTAAATATGATGTAATCTTAGGAATAGACTGGTTTTCCAAGTATAACGCAGTTATAGATTGTCAACTTAGGAAAGTGACCTTAGTATCTGATAGGGGAACGACGATCACTTACCAAGGTGGTAATGATTGAATGATGAATGAGCGTCTCATAAAAGCATGTCTTAGAGGACGGAAGAATTTAGCTTGTTATGTCTTCATTATGAACCTAGAAGAAGAGTCTAGTACATCGAGAAGAAATGCAGTGATCCTAGTGTTTAATGAGTTCAAAGATGTCTTCTCCAACGAGTTACTAGAATTGCCACCGCTTCAAAAAATTGAGTTTAGTATCGAGTTGCATACGGGAACCGCTCCGATTTCCAAGCACCTTATCAGATGGTGCTGGTAGAGATAAAAGAGTTGAGAAAGTAACTTCAGAAGCTTTCTAACAAAGGGTATATTTGGAACAACATGTTGCTGTGGGGTGCATCGGTTTTGTTTGCCAAAAAGCATGATGAAACCCTTAGGTTGTGCATAGACTACCGGCAGCTAAATCGAGTAATCGTGAAGAATAAGTATCCACTGCCCAAGATCGATGAGTTATTTGATCAATTGGGAGGTTCACAGTTTTCTCGAAGATAGATTTGCATTTCGGACACTATCAACTTAGGATTAAGGAAGAAGACAACCCCAAGATAGCCTTCAGGACTTGGTATAGATATTTCGAGTTTCTGGTGATGCCATTTGGGTTGACAAATGCTCCAACAGCCTTCATGGATCTAATAAACAGGATATTCAAGCCTTATTTGGATCAGTTTGTGATTGTGTTTATTGATGACGTCCTAATTTATTCCAAGACCTGGGAAGAACATGAAAAACATTGGAGGATCATACTTTAGACTCTATAGGAGCACCAGTTATATGCCAAGACAAAAAAATGCAAATTTGGGCTGACCGAAGTTAAGTTTTTGGGGCATGTTATTTCCAAGCAAGACATTTTAGTGGATCCTTCTAAGGTAGAAGCCATAGTGGAGTGGGAATGACCAAGGAATATGGTAGAAATCTATAGTTTTTTAGGACTCGTGGGATACTATAGGAAATTTGTGAAAGATTTTTCGAAGATAGCGGCTCCATCGACGCAGTTGATTAGGAAGAATGTCAAATTTGAATGAGATGTAGAATGTGAGTTCACCTTCCAAGAATTAAAGAATTGGTTAATTACCGCTCCCGTTTTAATTATCCCAAATAGTGACGAGCCGTACAAAGTTTACACAGATGAGTCAGGACATGGGCTAGGATGCGTATTAATGCAACATGGATGCATGGTGGCAAATGGGTTGAGACAGCTACGACCTCATGAGCGGAACTATCCCACTCACGACTTATAGATCGCAGTGGTGATTCATGCACTGAAAATCTAGAGATGTTATCTGTACTAGGTGACATTTCAGGTTTTCTCAGATCACAAAAGTTTAAAGTATCTGTATACTCAGAGGAATATAAACTTGAGGCAATGAAGATGAATGGAGTACAAGGAAGACTATGACTTTACACTGCAGTATCATCCAAGAAAGGCTAATGTAGTCGTAGATGCACTCAACAGGAAGTCTTTAGGGATTCTCGCTTGTTTAGCACTTGAAGACCGAAAAAGACACGTAGTGGTGAATGAGTATGGGCTACAGTACTATGAGGACTGCGATCAAGTTTTAATGTACCATATAGAATTGACCCCAGCTCTTATCCAGATGGTGAAGCAGAATCAATGGTGAGACCGGCACCTACAGGGGATATGGATGCGAATCTAGAATGGAGAGCAAGATTTAGTTGAATTTATTTATTAAATTTCATTTTTCCAAACATTTTCCCGAATGATAATTTTTATAATTCAATTAAATGTTTTGAAAACGTAGTCCTAGTGAGCCTTGGCTCACTTTTTTTTGTTTTTAAGCCTTTCCCCTATGTGGAATTCAGCTTAGGATTGACCAGGAGTCCACCGACTGAAGTTATGAGCAGTAGAAGATTTTGAATAGGTTATTTGTATAATTTAATCAAGGCATGTAATGTTTTAATTTTCTTTCTTATATTGGACTATGGTTGTAATTTTAATTATTGTCATTACTAAGTGTGTGTACAAGTTATGGGCCCAGTAGGACCCAACATGTATTTCTCTCTCTCTTTATTATCTTATTTCATTTTGCTTTATCTTACTTGTTTTATCATTTTAAATATTTGTTTAAAAAGATTTTAAATTTACCACATTTTTTATTAATTAATTAATTCCTTAAACTCGCCACGTCACCCCCAGGTTTCGGGGCGTGACATAATAATACTTCTAACTTAACAAATCTTCTAAATAAATCTCTACCATAAAATCTTCAATGTTATTCTCTCCCTTTAGACTGTTGTATGTGGACACCTCCATGAATCTCCACCATAAGTACTACTCCTTCTAACTACTAAAGTGCATAGAGAACAAATAATAGAAGGATTTTTATTTGTCCTCTCAATACAGCATTTAGGTAGTTTGAAAATAAATAAGGACTCAAAGTTTTTATTTGTAAAAGTAGTAGGAGGAGTTAGAAGTCTATTAGAAATTTATGAGGATTTTTCCTCCTCTTCCACATGCCACCCAAGGGTACACACCAATTCCTACTAGTATGGGATTCAGATTTCAACAAATCATAGTGTAGGATTCTATGATGTCCTTCATCATTTAAGATAATTTCAATTCAAACAATTACAATTTAAAATAAAATTATATTACTCACATATTAATCTAATTTAAATTATCGTAAATAATCATCCTTTATTCAAATAAAACTAGTGTTAAGTTAGTTATTTAAATACCAAATTTAAATAATTAATTATTCAATTTTTAATTTGAATAATTATTTTTCTAAATTAATTAGATAATCAATTTGCCTAATAAGTAGCTGCTAGCCAGCATGCACAGTTCACATGGATTGTGCCTATTGAGGGTTATGGTTCTTCGGCCTGAGCTTGGCGGATCCCTCAAATGTATTATGGGAGAGGCTACTCGGGGAGCCTCTACGCGAATTTGTCTCCTGCGGGGGGAGCGCGTCCCTTGGGTTTAAAATTATGACCACTCGTATAAGAGGGCCTTAGGTTACTTCCCAAGTACCAATCTGACTAATAGTTGGATTGGTACCTAGGAAGCAACTAAAAACCTCTTATTCAAGAGGTTAAAGGTTAAAACCTAAGGAACGCGCTCCCCCCGAGGGAGGCAAATTCACGTGGAGGCTCCCCGAACAGCCTCCCCAGCAATACGTGCGAGGGACCTACTAGGTTTCGACCGGGGAACCCAATCCCTCATCATAGAAACGCGTCCCTTGGGTTCGAACCTTTAACCTCTTAAATAAGAGGTTTTTAGTTGCTTCCTAGGTTTCAATCCAACAAATTCAATCGGATTGGTACTTGGGAAGCAATCTAAGACCCTCTTATATGAGTGGTCACAAGTTCGAACCCAAGGGACGTGCTTCCTCTACGAGAGGCAAATCTGCGTAGAGGCTCCCTGAGCAGCCTCTCCAAGAATACATTTGAGGGACTCGCCAGGCTCCAGCTGGGAAACCATAACCATTAACAGTGCCTAGTATTGATAGTCTGCTAGACTATGGCATGCACTCTAATAGGCCTAGTGGCATGTTTTGCATGTACTTATGTATAACCTATAGTATTTCGCATCTGTATGGTCTAACAAAAAGAATCAATGACTTGCATAAGGACCCGATAGACATACATTACAAGCTCCAATGATAACAAAAAAATTAATCCCAATTAATTTTTTATTTAATTATTAACTTTAGTGTCATTTCATTGTAAGCCCGAAGTTGCAATCTTGATAATAGACTATAGTAAGAGATGCCTGATATTAGTCTTGCTTATGACCTCTCATAGTATCCTATAGGTTATCCATAATGGGACAAAGGACAAATTCTATGTTACCTTCAAATTATTTTATCCCTAAGTTTCATTATTTTACATATTGAAAAATTCCATTTATAACAAAAACAAAAAGAAAATCATATGGTTACCATATGTATCCAGATGATTAGGCCCTTGTTTTTTCAAGTTCCAAATAACGTCTTTTAAAAAGATAACATTGACTCTTAGCTAAATAGCTGTGGATTCCAAATTTGTGATTATGTTGTCATTGAATATAGCTTGCACCTTCAACATACTAATAATAGAGTCTTCATTTATTGGAACTCCTGCCTTTGGCATATCAAAATATTGAAGCTACAAATAATAAGTCATGAATCCACTTTTAGGATTAAAATGACACATAGATGATTGTCAAAGTGAACTGATTTAAGTGAAATGAAATTATTATTAAATCAACCTGCTCTAGTGGCCTAAACAAACAACCATCTTAATTAGGCATAGATCCTTATTGTAGGCTTATTATATATAAAGTATCCAGCTCTATTCATAGACAACAGACTATATAATTTAGAGTATTAATTTGAGAATTGTGTCTATTTGCATATAAATCCCCATACATGTCCTATTCGAAGATTCGGTTGCAACAGTCATGGATCATATATTTGCTTAATATAATCATTAATATGAAAGTAATATGAAGACCATTATCAATGCATAACATATTTAATACAAAATGTATTTCTTTCTTATGACATCGATCCCAATAGTTTGACTATTCTAAGAAAATTTATCGTAAGTTAACCATTAAGCAACATATTTTGTATCAGACCATTAGCAATAATTATTTTGTCAAAAATGATTATTTACTAAATTTTTTCTTTATTCTAATAGGTGAATTTAATGAATACCACTTCTAAAGAAAACTAGTCAAATATACTATTTATGTAAAAGGATTTCAAGAAATTAGGATAAATAGCATTTTCTTTTCTGAAACTTATAAAAACAAATAGCATATTTTAAAATATTTATGGTAAATAGCGTACTTACAACATAAATAATTTATTTACCCATAGTAAATTAGAAGTAAAAAAGTTCTTTAAATAATATATATGTATTTACCTCAAATGTTTTAAAGGATAATGTTTACTTTAAAAAAAGTTTCAAAAAATAATTTGCCTCTTTCTCATTAAGATTTTGAGTCCAACATATATGTACAACTAACTACCAAGACTCTAGAGGTCGCATTGGGCCTAATTGTTAACATTGGGCAAAAATAAATGAAATAGCATAATTTAAGATAGTAGAGAAAATTAATGGCAAAAGTTTTGTGAAAAGGAAATAAAGAACATGTTCATGATAAAGTTATGTTTTATAAGCTACTAAAAACCCAAATTACCTCCCTTATTATACTGCTGTAAAAACCCTAGCAAGCCATTTTTCCTATTTCTTTCTCTTTCTTTCCTCATTTTCCCTCCTGTATTGTCACCACTACCACTATTTTTGTTGTGTTCTTGGTCCTGCAACACTGCACTTGCTAGGAGAACTTCAAACTCCTATTTCTCTAGTCAAGATTGGAGCTTGGTATCTTATCCAATATCACTACCTTCAATGAAAAAACGTAAATTGTGTGATCTAACTCTAATGTATTGAAGTTCTTGACCATCGATCTAGAAAGGAAGGTCCTAACTGTGCTGAGGTACTACCATGCAAATTTCATGACATACTTCTTCCACAAGCTCTGGTTGGATCTGTCGATGGCAAGGTATGGTCATCGATGACCTCATGACTTAATTGAAGTTGATCTACCTTGCCTAACCAATAACATAACAAATCTTGGCTAAAAACACCCAAACATGCTGCCCTAACCTGCATGATCGTTCTTCTTTTCACATTATTGTTGATCAAATCCATACGCTATACATGCTTTGGTTATCGTGCTCTTCATCATTTTGAGTATTATAGACCTTCTTTTTGTGTTTTTTGGCTATGAGGTATTTTGAGGAAGGGATGGTCATGTTTTACTAGTAAAATAGTGGATTTACTAGTGAACATGTTTCTTTGGAGTATGTTTTTAGCTCTATTACGACATGGATTTACAAGTAAATTCATGGATTTCCAAGTATATCTATGTATTTAATATTTGGTGATGGCGGGGCCAACAACGATGAAAAGGATTTATTGGTAAATCTACAAATCACTTGCATTTACTTGTTAATATGTGAATTTATCTATAAACCTATTTCTTAGAATATTTTTAGCTCTGTCATGGCTCTGATTTACTAGTAAATTCGTACATGGATCTGGGATTAACCATTAAATCATGGATTTACTAGTAAACATGTGTTTTAGGGTATTTTTGAGCTTTGTTATGGCTTGGGTTTACTAATAAACTAAAAAATTGACTAGTAAATCCATGTATTTACCAGTTGGTGATGATAGTGCCAACAACATTATATCTAAGCAAAGAGAAGGATGAGAGGGTAGAAAGGAGAAATGTTGAGGGTATTTTTGGAATTTCAATTATATTATAAACCTAATTTATCTATTTATGCTGTTAACTATTTTTTTTTTCTAAAACATTATATTATAATTTTCTACTTCTATATATTATTAGGCAAATGAAGGGCTTAGGCCATTTTAAAAGAATTAAAATTAATAGGCCAAATTTTTGAGAACTTTAATTAATAGACCATTTAAATGTCAATTTCATTTTTACTTGGGTAAAATCTCGAATATATCCTCACCTTAAAATTTCTCCTTCCTCTTTCTAGACAACTTAGGTCATATTTTCTCTCTTTATACAATTTTCTATCTCCCTCTCTCTCTTTCTTTACTCAAATCTTTGGCTACTCTCATCATGCCATCATCATTGTCACTGTCATATCTCTGGAGGTTCATCATGAGACAACGTCGCTTATCAAAAGGCCTTCAGACGGCAACTGTTGCATGACATAAGTAGAACTATGCGAGCAGAGATGGTGGTGAGATCTAGATGTAGGAATGTCACGAGGAAACGACGAGCAATGATCACCGTCGACATGCAAAAGATCAAACGTAAGTGACATGCACATAATCATCATCGACGTGTGAAAGATCCACCAAAGGCGTGATATTGGAGCTGATAATAGGGTTGTTGGACTCAAGGTTTGTTGAAATAGTTAACGATCTCCGTTGATGGCGAGAATGGTAGATGATCATCCGATGGGAGAAAGGACTAAGATTGCAGACAGAGGAGAGGAGGTCCAGTGAGATCAAAAGAAAGAAATAAAAAAAAAAAAAGAAGAAGAAAGAAAGAAAAAAGAGGGAGGGAGAGAGACGATAATAAGAGGGTAAAATGGGAAGAAAAAAATAATTAAAAGTACAATTGGTGTTTTTTATTATTTACCTTTTTATACCCTATATTTTAGGTTTATTTAAACAACATAGATTAATGCATATATTTAAACATTTTCTCGATTAATTTTTAATTTTGACTTAAGAAATTGCTCAAAATATCCTCAAATTAAAAAATAAGATAACATTAAAAACTTAAAAAAAAAATTTATACTAAGATTTTTGCCTTAAAAAATGTATAGAATACATTCAAAAATATATATTTTGTATGTTTTAATTTTCATTTTCTTCTTTTTTTGGAAGTTTTAATTTTTTCATCTTTTATTTAAAGATAATTTAGTCTCTTTAAAGGTCAAAATTAACAATTGACAATTGATTGAGGTAAGGTATAAATTTATGTATTAAATCTATTATAAAAGTATACATTTGATAAGATCAAACACTGAAAATGTAGCTTTTAAACTGACCTAAAATATAGGATATAGAATGCTAAATAACAATAAATAGGTTGTTTACCTTCAAAGCATGTAAAAGTTGGCGTATTTATTGTAATTTTCCTCTATTTTCCCGTCCATCCTAACATTGGGAGTAAAAAAGAGGCCCCCTAAGGCCCATTGGCTTTAATGCCGGTGATCCAATAACCAACGCCATATGAGTTTGAGCAGCCCCTTTAGCACATTTATCCGCTTCACATACACATGAAGGGTTTTTTGGATCTAAAATTTTCCCTTGTGATCAGACGCGAAACAGAGATAGAGTATTTTTATTCTTAAATGTACCTCTTCACTTATTTATTTAATTTTGGATCATTTTTTTAAAGATAATATGCTAATAATAAGAGAAAATTACATGTTATGTCATATTTTTAAAAGCTTTGTTTATTTATGTCACATTTAGAAAAAGTTATGCCTTCATATTACATATTAAGTTGTGCAACAAATAAGTATATGTGGTATTTACAAAAATAAACCTTAAAAGATGATATTTAGAAAATTTCCCCTATAATAATTAAAAAAGATTATAAATATTCTCTACAATAAAAAAAAATAAACTAGACATTTAGCATATGAAATAGGGTATCATATAAGTTGGGTCATCCCCCTCATTGTAACATGGAAATTTTTGATGGACCGACAAGGATCCGCATATTACATGGTATTATGCCATATGGCAACGGAAAAAAAGCCCGAAGTGGACAGGTGTGGGTCAATTATTGATGATGTGCCAGACAACAATTTGTCACGCCTTTGCGCATCACCATCCAACTTGGTGTTTTTTGGAAGAATGGAATTTATAAATTCGTGTGTGGTGCACATCTCCAACAACTGGGCGGACTTACGCGGTCTCTCCAGAAAGTTCCATGTCTTTCACCAGTATGTAAGATCTTTTGTCGATATCTCACCACTCCCCATTGACTAGTCTATGTTCAAATCCAGCCACGGCTAAAATATTACCCCAACTCAAATCAGTTGGCTCAATTTTGCCTTTTCAATGTGTTAAAATTATCATTTGCCACCATGATTTTAGCATATTTAACATAATTTTTTTGTTCTTTCGTTTACATTTCAGTTATGTTGAGGATATTGAGGAAGCTGGATGCAAACCTTAATGGTGAGAAGTAAACAAGTGTCGAGCAAAGTAGCCTTTTCACTTAAAGAAGACAAAATTATCATAAAGGTAGTAGTCTAATGGCATTACGCTTATTCATAAATGGTTTAATTAATGTATAGAGAATTTTAGGCTGGAATTTCTTGAAGAGTACTTGAAATGATTTTTAGACTATCAGCTTAATATTTATTATTCAACTTTGATAGCCCTTTTTTCATACTTGTAGAAAGCCCATTATTCACTCCAAAAAAGGTAATTGATTGTCTTTCTCCACACTTTCATTCACCAAAAGGAGAAAAATATTATAAAGCAAAAGCCTTGGCATAGACACAGAGTAAAATATGAATAATGGTAAATATATATATATATATATATATATCAAGATGCGTGGTCCTTGTTGATGCTTTACTATTAATCAACATCATATACGGCTGTGTACGGTGGTTGAATCACCTGCCCTACTTGTCGAGAGGGACTTGCAAGAAGAGGGAACGCCTTGGAGGTCAATGGGACACCAGTGTGGTGTCGACCAAGGCTTTTCGATGCTCAAGTCAAGTACCTGTTCGGCTGAGAATGAGACTAGGGTTGGATATGAGAGAGTCCACTCACCTTAAGGGTGGAGTTAATGCTCATATTCATAATGCTTTACATAGGCTAGGTATGGGTGGGTTCGCCTAGTAACCCGAGTGCATCATACCATGGTGTCAAAATGGTAGGTGACATGTATCACAATCCTAGAAAGTGGATAACCCTTCATCTAAGAGCTGTAATGAGGCCATGTGGTAGCCTTGGGAATGGGTTGTTACCCGGCTTTAGGCCATATCCATCTAACCTAAGCACGGGTTCTTCTCAAGGAGGCGACATCTTGAGCAGCGGTCAAAGAAGGTATCAAGGACCACTTTGGGAAAATGCACCAATCAACGGAGAGTTGTGTGAACTCCAAGAATAACTTCTGTCCGAGTACAGTGGTCGTATGGTCTAGGTGAGCTCCTTAGGAGGGTGTCTAGCATACACCAAACAATAGCCCCTAGTACACTTGGTTGATGCTCATCCAGGTTGCATTCAACCAGAGTAGGGGTTAGTCAGTTGATGTGGTCCTCGGGTATACGTTCTCGGGATTATAAGATACCAAAGGCCCTTTTAAGCGATCCATCATAGGTGACGCTTTGGTCGTCAGGCTCAGTCGACACGTGTCAGCATAATATTGGCTACTTTTTTGACGAGTGTAATCTTTATACCTCTTTGTATTTCACGTCTGCTTTTGATTATAAATAGGGGAGCCCCCCTTTCATTCACTTTGCTCACAAATTTCCCAAAGCTCATATTTAGCTGTCGAACAAAATTTGACTTTGCTCACTTCAAACCTCAGAACCTTTACTCACTTTAAACCCGAACAGGTAATTTTTGAGCGTAAGAATGAGTGATTTAAGCGATTCTTAGAAACAATCAGTTAATGTCTTTTGGTCAAACGAGAGCATTGGGTCTGACGATTTAAGCCTCGTGGAAAGGAGGGGAAATACTAGGAGGGCGTCGAGCCTGATGAGGCGGCTTGGTTAGCCCAAATCCTGAGCTTGGGACACCAGAATGCCCCCAAACAGGAACTTTTGGACCTTTTGGAAGGAATGTCATGACTCAACCGTGTAGTAGGGAAGACCTAGTCATTGGAGCAGCCATCGCGGGCATGTCTCACGTGACGAACAAGAGCTCACTCACTTAGTGGCCTTTGTGAGTAGGCCAAGCTCATCGGGCCAAGGCAACACCGAGAAGGCCTAAGTCGTATGAAGTCAGTGTTGAGAGGGCTGGTAGTGCTGAGGAGAGACAATGAGCCAAGGGAGGAAATGACACTGAGGATGAAGAGGAAGCCTCAACGCCTTTGGAGGTCCACAGAATAGTGGTCTATCGAGTATGTCGACCTTGATAGACTTTTGCCATCGAGTACCCTTCAGCAATGACCTAAGCCCACTTAGATGTCCTTTGTCGAAAGTGCGAGATTCCCAATGAGGTAACCTTGGTCCTACCCGAAGCCAGGGACTCCTCTGATGAATCTTCAAAGGGGAATATCATGTTGTATGCAGAGTTCTTTCGAGTAGGATTCCGTCTACCGATTTACCTGTTTATGCACCGAGCCCTCAACAACTTAAACGTATGCCCTGTGCAACTAAACTTGAACTATTATAGCTCGGTGATCAGCATGTATATGCTGTGGATAACAACTATGCTTCCAAGATACCATGGAAAGCCTTTAAGTAGATGTTTAAAATGAAGAAACTCCCACGGCAGGTTGGATGGTATTACTTCACCAGATTCTTTAAGGAATTCATCATCGAAAACTCTGACTCGAACAAGCTGTGGAAGTTCGAGTGGTTCTAAGCTGACAAAAGATGGCTATCTTGACTAAGAGAGAGGGTTCCTACCAACTAGATCGTGCCGATGAAGTTCTAGCAAGGCCATCTGTGGTTGAAGAGACCATGGGCATTAGAGGTGACCAGATAGTCTGTTGAGGACTTACTAAGGAAGCTTAATCCTGTCCGATCATAGGCATTGCTGCTAAGCAAGATGAGCTTGGTGACCTATGGTGAGTTTAAGGGTTTCAACTCAACTAACCTTAGACATGATGATGTCTCTCTTGCTCGACCATCTGAGCAAGTGACAATAGTGCAACGAGGGTTCGCTGACATCCTAGGATCAAGTACTTTTTGACCTAACGGTAGGTAAAGGTGCCATCATTGTCTAGTTTCAAGGACTTTCATGGTGGTTCCCCCTATCTGGGCTGCCCATTGTCGATAAGGACCTTAGGGACGTGATAAGGCAGATCTACCTTCCAGGCCTGCTTTGGATCGAAGGTTTGACTTGAAGATTGATTTTTTTTTTTTTTGCTTTGTTTATATTTTTCCTAAGCATCTCTTGACTTTATTTCTCCCATTTTGTAGATATGTTATCTCGCCAGCTATTCAGGGAAGAGAGGTTCTTGATAATGATCGAACTCTAGAACAAGGTAAGGGTAAGGGTAAGGCCAAGGCTAGGACCAAGAGAAAGAGATCCGAGAGGGCTGAGTAGTCTAAATTTGTTGCTTCCCCGAGCACCTAGCAGCTTGGGATGGTATCTCACCAAGGGGCTTCAAGAAGCTGGAGCATTCCTTCACCCTTACCTCCGTCAATAGTATTTAACAAATCGAAGATGACCCAGTATTCTCATTGCCCATCTATCATCGGGTACTTCAGTGACCTAATCCCCATAGAAGAGTTCTTTAGCTCTTTTCGGCACAAGCCTTATTGGGAGTGTTCAAGTTGGCCTTCCAACACTTGGTTTTGGTGGGTACTATCTCAAACTCTGAGCTTTCTTTCCTTCTATGGGGTCATTCTTATTTGGTTGTACTAATGTCGAACTTCGTAGGCTTGTGTGGCCTTCAAAGTTGCCGACCTTAAAGCTGAGCAACAAGTCAAGCTGTAAGGGGATATGGCCAACAAGGCCACTCAAAAAACCTCAGACGTCGAGCACAAGCTAAAGGACATCACCGACAAGCTAGCTCGTGTCATGGCGGATTTGGAGTTGGCTAAGGAGGAGGCCAATAAGGCTTAGAAAGAAGTTTAGAGGGCTCAGGCTAACCTACAGGGGGCACAAGATATGGCCTGAGCTACCAGGGTTGAGCTCCAAAGGTTCCTTGGGGAAGAGCTACCGAGCAGGCTAGCCGAGGTAACGTGCCAGGCGACAGAGAACTTTAAAGGAATGAAGGAGTTCTTTGACAATTATTTCCTTGCAATGAAGGACTTGCAAGACTACATCTTGGCAAAGCATCTTGAGGAGGTCCCTTTGACTAATCACTCGTTGGCGACCCCAAGGAGGAGGGTAAAGGCAAGGAGGAAGACGAGGATGAGGAGGAGCCCCCGACCCCGACCGAGCAGGATGGTAGTGGGTAAGAGTAGAACATGGCCCAAGCTGTTGTGGATCTAGATGTCGAGGATGCAGAAGAAAACACTTGACCCAACACTTAAGGTTCTTACTCTCCTTGTTGTTTTTCCTCTCTTTTTTTGTTTGTGTTGGGGTATGGGAGGTACCTGGTTATTATAACTCCCCCAGACAACTATCTATATAGCATCTAAATTTTCCCAAATATTGAGTTGTTCAAATTGCTTTATATTTATTATCTTTTTTTTTTTATATATACTTTTAAGCATATTCTGCTCCAATTTTTGGTATTATATCATGATACCCCTGTACCCCCTAGGCTAGTTGAATCCTTTAAGAAATTATACAAGTCTAATTGTGGTTGGAAGTTTTGTTTCTGGGTCAACTGTTACTCGGTGTCCCCTAATTGGGTAGTCTACCCTTGGTCAGGTATTATGCCGACCAGTCCCCCAATAGAGAGTTAAAATGGCCTTAGCTTGAGCTGCTAGCTTGCATTGTCATCTCGGTCCATTTTTTCGATAGAGAGTTCTTAAAGTGTATTCATTGCTTAATGTCTATTCGATGTATGTTCATTTATGGCCATGGTCAGAAGATCTTTACAGAGGCTTTACAAAAAGAATAACTATCAAAACCAAAGGTCAAAAAAGGGTCTAGTTGTTGACTTAGCAATAGAATCTCTTCAAGTGTTCACGTTCCATAGGCGGGCAAGCAGGCTTCCTTCAATATCAATAATTTTGTACGTTCCTGGCTAGATGATGCTTACCACTTTAAATGGTCTATCCCACTTAGGCCCAAAAAATTCAAGCTCGGGCTACTAGACAATCACTTTCTTCAAAACTAGGCCTCCAACTTTGAAGCTCCTCGGTTGTACTCGCTTGTTATAGTTTCGGGCCATAACCTAGTTCTGAGTAGCTGTTCGAATGTAAGCAATATCTTGTTTCCCTTCGATCGAGTCGAGCTCAGCATTCTTCTGCTCATCATAGTGTTTTATTCTATAGCTTGGCAAGTCGACCTCCGCTGAGATTACTGCTTCAACCATGTAGACCAGGAAGAAAGGAGTCTTTCCTGTGGTAGTCCAAGCAGTCATGCAGTATGCCCAGAGGACCTTTGGAAGCTTGTCGTTCTAGGTACCCTTAAGGGCTTCCAACTTCTTCTTTATGTTGTTTTTGATAGTCCAATTGACAGTCTTAACTTAGTATCTTGGCGAAGAAAAGAAATTCTTAATGCCAAGCCACTCATATATCCTCAGGAGGCTCGTTGCTTTGAACTACTTGACATTGTCAATGACTATGGTGTGTTGGATACCATATCAGCAAATTGTATTTTTCCAGATAAAGTTGGTATACTTGGCCTTAGTGATCTCAATATAGGGCCCGACCTCTACCCATTTTATGAGGCAATCGATGGCCACTATGTAATACTTGAACTATGACTGAGCCATGGGAAGAAGTCCTATGGGATTGATAGCCCATTTGGCGAAGAGCTAAGCACACACGACCAAATTGAGCAATTTAGGGTGATGTCTGATCACTGGAGCAAAATGTTGGCCTTTAAAGTAGTTGTAGGTACAATCTTTGTAATCTTGATCCATGGTCGGTCGGTAGTAACCTTAGCGTAGGCAATTAAGGGAACGAAACATCCATCTACGTGGTTTCCGCATAGCCTATTGTAAATTTCTTGCATTATATACTTAGCTTTAGATGGTTTGATGCATCTCTGATAGGGTGTCTTGTAACTGCGTCAATAAAGTCTTCCCTCGATCATCAAATGCCAGGCCGAGCTGTTATGAACGCGTTGGGCTTCTTCTCGATCCCTGGGTAGTTCAATTGTAGTCTGATATTGGATAATCGGGTCTATCCAAGTTTCACTCTATTCGGCTACTTCATTTAGAGGTTTTTTTCTTCGGATGCTCGGCTCGACTAGCCTCTCGATAGGTACCGATGAAAAGTTGCTGTCTTCGAGGCTCGAATTCGCTGAGCGAGTATGTCAACTTTGGCATTCTCAATTCTAGGAATTTATCCAATTGCAAAGCTCTTGTTTGCCTAAGCATGGCCTTATTTTCATTCAGATATGCTATCATATGTTCCTTTCGGCCTTGGAATCCACCAATCACTTACTAGATCATGAGCATGGAATCACTGTGAATGCACATATGGTCCTTTCTAAGCCCTCATGCAATTTTAAGACCAGCTATCAACGCCTCATAGTTGGCCTTGTTGTTGGAGGCCTTGAAATTGAACTGAAGTATGTAACTAGATTTGTCGCCATCTAGGCTGACGAGAATGAGTTTGGCATCTGACCTGTTCACACTGGATGATCTATCCATGAATAGTTTCAACTCAGGCCCATGTCTGTTTGTGTTGTTGCTGGTAAGGTCAAGGTCTTCCATGGGTGCCTTTTTGGCTAAGGAGGTGGCCTGGTCGGTCCCTATGAACTCAGCTATAAAGTCATCTAGGGCTTATACTTTAATGGTCATCAGAGGCATGAATTAGATCTCAAACACATCGAGCTCAACTAACCACTTGGCTATTTGACCAGAAATTTCTAGATTTTAGAGGACTTGGTGCAAGGGGTACTTAATTGGGACTCAAATGATTTGCCCCTAAAAGTACAGTTGGAGCTTTCAAGTAGAGGTAACAAGGGCTAAGGCAAGCTTTTCCAATGATAAGTATCTCTCCTCAGCTCTTTGGAAGACTTTACTAGTGTAGTAGATAAGCTTTTGAATTGTTTCCTCTTCCTGGACTATGATTGAGCTAACTGCCTTCTCAGATACTGCCAAATAGGCATAAAGTATTTCCCTTGTTAAAGGTTTGGATAGGAGTGGAGGTGTCACTAAGTACCTTTTAAGGGTTTGGAACGCTTCCTCACACTCTCTACTCCACTCAAACCTCCCATTGAGTGCCTAAAAAAAAAAGATTGGCATTTAACGATAGACTAGGAGACAAATTTTGATAGAGCAACCATCATTCTAGTAAAATTTTGGACTTCCTTAATGGTGTGAGGCGAGTACATGTCTACAACTGCTCGAGCCTTGGCTGAGTTGACTTTCATGCTGTAGTGGTTGACCATGAACCCAGGGAACTTCCTAGATTCCACTCTGAATGATTTGGCTAGATTGAGTCTCATCCTATACTCAAAAAGGACGTTGAAATTGTCTTAGAGATTGGCATCGTGATTTGTTGCTTGGACCTGTTAGACATGTATGCCCTAAGAAGAAAAAATGTAATATGTTTTTAGAGACATTGTTATCAATAAAGAGTTTATTTATTATTCATATACCAAATTATTGTCCTCTTTATGTTCATATTTGTTGAATGTATGATAAGCAAACAAAAATCTAAGACTATTAGTCTAAGCCTTTAGAATCAGACATATAATGGATAGATTATGCGGAAGACATGATTCTAAAGGTGATAGTCTAAACCATAAGATCCACAATCGAAGGAATAAAGTTGGACACTTTATTTATACAAAGATTGTTATGTTGTCTATATCCTTAACGAAGATGGTTTGCCTCGGCCATCGGAGGTGGACTCTATAAATAGAAACATTGATGTATTGTTATAGGTGACAATGTATTGGATTGAGACATAAAGTGTAATTGATTTGAATTAATAATTTTGTCTTAGTAAATCAATTCACTCTAAACAATCATATGTGTTGTATCTTAATCCTGAGATAAATAATGTGCCCATTGTCTTAACTTAGGTCTTTTGATGTACTAAAGGATGACATCCATATTTTATAATGGTACGCGTATTGGTACATTGCAGACATGACTCTTGATACTATAGACTTGTTATTCATGGATACGAAATCCATAACTCCTCTTTAGAAGTCGTTGATATCCTCTTATATGTGTTATTCTACAATTAGAAGACTGGAGTGCTCATACATTTGAATACATAAGTGTAACCGAATGGTATACTGTCTTTGGATGGTAAGTTTTCTGATGGTGAGATGATGGAATATAAGAGAAAAATAATCAGAAAGGTAAGACATAATTTATCCTTAAGTTGATCATAGATATCCTATAGGGATACAATACATTATGATATGTCATGAACACTTAGCTATTCAGGCATCGTAATTCTATATAGTTCAATAGTGCAACTCTAAACTTTTTGTGGAGTAGCATTAGAGTTGATGATTAAGAAATGTATATCTGAGATATTTGGTTTCATAATTATTGGGGGCTTAAACTATGTAGGTCCATCAAGTCTCTTTCGCTAGCTCATAATAAATCCTACAATGATATGGCGTGCTTTTCTAATAAATTAGTGACTTATGTTAAATTATCAGATTGACTAAATTCGATAGGATTAGAAAATTTATGTCTGTTTATCGGTTGAATTAATTTTGTGAAAAATTAATTTAAGATAAACTTGTTGAATTATCAGGAATATTTATTTTCTTAGAGATTATCTAAATATTATTATTTTAATCAGATAACTTCTCTATTAGATTATTTGAATTAAAATTGAGGCTTTATCCAAAGAATCTTGGGCGAAAAGTAAAAGATTTGCAGGGATCATTTATCATAAGTTTGGCAGAGTAATCTTCAAGTTTGGCTTATTAATGGAGTCAGTTTGGCAGGCCGATCTACTAGTTTGGCTTGTCGACTGAACGATAATCTGATCACACATTTTTACACAATTTTATTAGATATTGATCCAGATTCAAATTTTTGTGGCCTTATCTAATAAGGACCAACCATGGGTGACCTCTATAAATAGGGTATGAGACTCATAAGTTATTTAGATCAGTTAAGAAATCAAGAGTGAGTACTCTAGTATGTGAGTTTCTAAAACTCCCATGAAAGGCTATTGTTCACAGATCACAAACAGCATTTTTGGGTATTTCTCAATTGGTTGGAAGGAGAGTCACTAGGGAAGAGTTGTAAGATGTGCACCCACACGTACTTTGATCTTGATAGAGAATAGCAAAGAAGACTAGTTGGTTGAGGCTATTTTCGAATGCCTGTCTCTTCATCAATTACAAGAGCTCTTAAGTGAATAAGGTTAGTATGATCTAGTTAATTTATGCATATAACATGTCAAACTTTTGTTTTGGAAAATACACTGTATTAAAATTTTTAAATTTTCGCTGCGTATTATTTTTCCAACAATTGGTATCAAAGCCATCGTTTTTACATCAATTTACGAGTTTGTGATCAGGCTATTTGTATAAATTATGAGATATTTTGGTCTCTCTTATGCATGAATTTAATTTTTTAGAGAGTTTACACTCTGGGGTTTCTATATATTTATGTTATCATGGATTATATGGTGAATTTTTATTAATTAATTATGGTTGATTAAATTATTATTTAATTATTTATTAATTAATTAACTTACGTCGGTTATGGTTCTTTAGAGGTTAGATGTGTATTTAGGTTTTTTATGTAATTAGATGGCGGTCTATCATCATTGTCTAGGAATTATTATTTAATTTTATATTTGTAAGAATATTGTAATTAAATAATCCTTCAGAGAAAACAGATCTAGAAGACCGATCTAGAAGATGGATGATAGCGTTCTATAGGTATTTCCTGAGTCTCTAAATTTTTCATATTTTTGAATTGTTAAAAATAAGATTGAAAAACTACATTAAAATTGTATTTTCTAAAAGTCGTGATTTCTGCTCGGTCGACAGGCCGAACCCTCCGATTCGATAGGCCGATGGTCGTAGATCGACAGGTTGAACCTCTAAGATCGACAATATGTCCGCAGTGTAAAATTCTAACAGCTTTGGTGGTAGGTAGGCCGATCTGTCATGACTGGCAGGTTGAACTGTAAGGTTTGGTCGGCCGAAGGGTTATGACCGGTAGGCCGATTACACAGATTGGCATGCTAGTAGAGAGTTGTGAATTTTTTAGAAAAAGTGCATTTTTTAGTGCAGTTTTGATTTTATTTTTGAGACAATTCTGAGAAACATTAAATTTGGATATGACCAAAAAAATGGAGTTTTTGATCTATGCTAGACTGAAGACTTAAAGATGGATAATACATGAATAAGGATACAATATGAAGATTTAAGGGTGAAGAATCGACAAAATGTTTCGATTTATCTCTTATAATCTTTGATTTCTTTTCTCTAGGGTGGAGCCATAATATTATAGCTGTTTATTATTATTTTGCTTGTAGCTTTGAATGATTGCTTTGCTTATCTGCATTATTATATGATCTGTCGTGTATGTTATAACATGTCATATAGAGTAAGGAGTGCCGCTCATTAAAATTGTTCATGCATGTTTTTAAAAATAAAACCTTGATTTCAAAAGATTGAGTAGGAGAAAGTTTTTGAAGAGTGGACCTACGGCTTCCATCATTGGTCCGTAGGTAGTACATGGTGGTTCCAACCCTAGGAAGGGACTTCATCATGTACCAGATTGGATCTCCTAGAGGATAATGTATTTTAGCATGATTTATCATTGCACACCCCTAGATGGTGATTATAAATCAAAGATAAAATATTGAAATGATGGTTACACACTCAAGTTAATTTTATTATTAACCTCCCCTAAGAGCTCTATTAATAAAATTGATGGCCAAAGAAACGATTATTAATATATCCTGGATTATACAAGTCCTGGATATCATATATTAATCAGGAGGGGATCTATGTTACTAATTGAATTTGGCAAGTCTCCCTTAGGCAGCTTGTTGAATTCTAGGTTGAGAATTATCGTTGTAAGGTTGTGATATTTTCAAGGTTTTGACATATAAACACAATGTATGTTTTACATGGTTATGTTTTCTTACTAAATACCATGGCATATTTGCTTTTGTTTGGTATATGGTTCTTTATTGTAGATTAAAAATGTCTAAAAACACTTTATCTTTGATACTTGACAAAAACCAATTAACTGGTGAGAATTCTAATGATTGGAAACGAAACATGAACATCGTCTTATCCTTTCAGAAACTAAAATTTGGGCTGCCAACACTGTGTCCTCTTGAGCCTATGGCAGATTCCACTAATGAGCATATTCAAGCGTGTGATCGCTGAAAAGATGCTAATATCAGGCCTGCTGTTATGTTATGGCCAGCATGAAAAACATGTTGTAGGCTCAACATGAAGATTATGAGACTGCGAAGCAGATCTTGGATAATCTTGAAGACATGTTTAGAGACCAAGCCCGAACAAAAAGGCAAAGGGCTCTTCAGAAACTTTTAAACTGTAAACAAAGACCAGGGACATCTGTAAAGGAGCATATGATATTGGTCATAAATTACCTCACTAAGGCTCAAACCAATGGATCTGACATTGATGCTGAAACTCAAATGACTATAGTCTTTGAGACTCTATCTAAGGAGTTTATCCTTTTTAGAGCTACATTTAATTTAAACAATAGAAGGGATATGACCTTTACTGAGTTGATTGAGTAGTTGTAGGAGTTTGAAAATCTGATCAAGGAAACTCTTGCTGGTGTGAGGCCAACTTAGTAGTTGCCTTTGGTTCTAATCCCAACCCTAGGTATGGAAAGAAGCAACGGGCTAAGAATGAGAAGTCTTCTATTCCTGCAAATGACAAGAACAAGAAGAAAAAAAAGAACCCAAAGAAGCTCAAGTGCTTTTTCTATGGGAAGGTCGGGCACATAAAGAAGAATTGCAAGGACTTCCTTTCCTGAGGAGGTAGGTGTGATCTTCTGGTTATTCAAACTTGTTTGGTTGAGGAACTAGTGACACTTAGGTCATAGATTCTGGAGCAACTAATCATTTTTGTGTTTTTCTGCAGGGGTTCAAATAAACGAGAAGTCTGTTACATGAAGACTTCACACTTTGAATGGGCGATGGATCCTTAGTGTTGGTTGAAGCAGTGGGAGATGTCCATCTTTATTTTGATAATTATAGGATTTTTTTTCTTTTTGCGAAATTGTTTTTATGTTCCTAAACTTAAAAGGAATTTAATTTCTATAGCTTGTTTATTTAAAGACTCTGATGCAGTTTCTTTTAATAATAAAGTAGTGATTCATAAAAACAATCTTTTATCTATAATAGATGGATGCAAAATAATCTATATTTTATCAAACTTAAGATGGACTTACTGCTGAACACTAAGGTTAATGATAATAACTCTAAAAAGCTTAAAATTTCCTACTCTAATAAGATTTATCTTTGGCATTTGCGACTAGCTCATATTAACCGGAATAGGATTCAAAGATTGGTAAGGGGTGGACTTTCAAGTCATTTAAAGGTGGAATTTATACCACAATATGAATCTTGTTTGGAGAGTAAAATGACCAAAAGACTAGTTGGGTCTAAGGGCAATAGGGCTAAAGAGGTTCTAGAACTTATACATAGCGATATTTACGGTCCTATGAACATTTAGACACAATGAGGATATAAGTACTTTATCACTTTTATTGATGATTACTTAAGGTATAGGTATGCGTACCTAATGCACCATAAAAGCAAACCTTATGACAAGTTCCAGGAGTTTCGAGTTGAAGTAAAAAAGCAATTAGGTAGACCAATAATGAAACACTCGTTATTTTAATAGGTATGATTTTTATAAAAATCATATGAATAAATTGTCACTTTAGAACTTCTTTCCAAGTCTTCGTAAGAAACATTCAAAATTTACCTATCACCCACCTCTACCAATCTTGTCCCCTCTACATTAATGCTTAATTAAGTAACCTCCTTCTCATTTGGCTAAAGGTCTCCGAAGGAGACATAGAATTAATTCACCTCAACTAGTAGGAGACATTGATATATTTTCTCAACCACCTTTTTAATACTTTATTCATCTTCTTCTACAACTTACCCCGTTTGCCCCCTTAATTATGTTGGCATTATTTGCTAAAAGTTTCCATGGGAGACATGATAATATTTCTTTTAATGCTCATTTATTTCTTCCTACAACTTTCCCCATAAACCTACAATTATCTCCCGCTCCTCAATTATTTTGATGCCTATTTATTCAACCATCACCACTTCTTTCTCTAGTTTCTTATTCTCTCCTTTCTCACTTCAATTTTTAACTAAAGACGCAAAACATAAAGCTTTCTTTATAGCCAAGTAACTATAATTCCCAGCCATGTTTGAAGACGCTTTGGAGTCAATTCAAGCTTGATTTGTAACCCGAACTTTTGTGTTTTTCAAAGGAGTTTTAAGGTAGATTTTTTTTAATTCAAACTTGGCTTTAGTATGTATTTTCTCCATATTTAATACATGTTTTCCTCATTATTTGCAAGAAAAACTAGAGATATGGTTTGATGATGATTTCGGTATAAAACTCATGAGAATATATTTATTATGATGCATGCTGCCTATTTTGGAATGGTTTTGGAATTTTGAATAAGAATAATATGCTTTAGGTTTAAGAAAAACTTAACATTCCATAAACCTTGTATTATCTCTATGGGCAGTAGCTCTTTCTTAAAATGCTGGGATTAGATGAAAATGAATTTTATAAATTGGTTTACATATTTTAAAAGTAGACATTCTAAGCTTTCCAATGAGCCATCATGAGCCTAAATCGGAGTTATATTTTATTTTCTATGAATTTTTCAATTCTCAGGTTGAACACTAGTAAACCTATCGGTGGCAGTATACCATCCGTCTACCTTAAGTAAACCACCCAATAACCTATGTGTTAATTGCAGATAATGAACCCAACTTTGCTCACCTTCTAATCCCTGAATGTTTTATAACCTTTCCAAAACCATCCTAAGTGATTATGAATCTTATTAGAGACTAAAGTATATAGATTTACACATAATTTATTTATAGATGTGGTTATTTGTTGTGCTTTAGTTTTACTTGTCTTTATGCACGACTTAGGATCAAGGGTGTATGGAGCTAACGTTAATTAATTCTGAGATTAAAAGATTGTTGAGAAGCTTGAAAGGTAGGGATTCTATTACTCATCTTTTGTGAGGTTTTTATGGAATTTAAATTGATTGTTTTACCGCAAGATATATGTATCTATGTTGAACTGCTATTATATAAAAATCACATATGAAACTATGACATGAACTCGCCCTATATTGATTAGTGAGGAATATAATGAATTAACATATGCTGTTATAAATTGAGAAGTATGGTTAGAAAAATTAGCACTGCAAATGATATTTATATATAAAGAAATGGTGAGATGTGAAGAGGGCGACGGTTAAGTCCTTGGGCACGAATACCCTAAAAGGTAAAATAGGGGGAAGGTGATGACGCTTCCTTGGGTCGAAAGTCCAAGAACGCACTGTACAGGAATATACTTGCTGAGGACTCAGGGCTTGATGTCCCCTCACCGGAATACCCTTGGAATGTTTGGAAGGTGGCCAAGCTCGCCCATTTGGGTTTCGATAAGTGGAGTGTTACTTTATGTAATGTGGATACCTAGGAATAATGATGAATTGTAATATTTGTCTATATGTATAAGTGTGAAACTTAGAAATGGTGAACTATGGTATCTACGAGATATGATCATAATAAACCTTATAATCTAGTATATAATGTAAATTAACTAACCATGCAGTTTTAATGTGGTAATGAATAAAACCTTAAAGTAAATAATGGTTTTCCCTACTGAGCATGTTGTGGCTCATTCTTTTATATTTTCCTCTTTTCAGGACTTATAAAGTGTGAGATGATTACAAGAAAAATAGTTGAGAAAGCTATGTAATTATATTATGTTGAGATGGCTTCGAATGCAAAGAATGATTTTTATGATAATATAAGCATCGATTGTTACTTTCTGCGACTGTATTGAGATTTGTTGAGGGTTGAAATGATGATGATGACAGTTGTATATTATAAAATTTAAGGTGCTACATTAAACTGTGGCTTATATATAATTGTTTATGTTTTATTTTTATTTTGAGAATTTCTATTTAAGTCCTAGGCAAATTATTTTGATGTTTAATCTTTATTTTCTGATTTTTATTTTATTTATTTAAAAACTGTTAACCCCCATATAGGGGCGTTACACAATTCTACTTAGATAGGGCTTCTAAATTTGAACTGGGTCAAAATCCGTATCAAAACGTGTGAAAAACACATAACAAGATTTTGCCTAACTAGCTTGCCAATTGTACTATTTACATAACTAAGTTATGCTTCATTGGCCTGCCCGTCTACCCAGTTTTGGAAACTTCTATATCTTATTCTATATGGGAATCTTAGATAGAGTCATTCAAATAACTCAATTGAAAAGTTATCTGATTAAAATAGTCATTTATAGATAATCCCATATAAAACAAAATATATTCAAATAATTCAATATGTTTTTCTTGAATTAATTCAAATAATAAGCTAATATGAATTATTAAATCCAATAACTGAATTTAAATCAATCTAAGAATCAACATGCGTTATTAATATGTAAGAAAAGTACGCCGTATCGTTGCAGAAAATATTGTGAGCTAGCAAAGGGTACTCAACAAACTTATATAGATCAAATAATATATACCCGACGCATTCATTTTATAATTTTCAACTCTTAAGCTATTCCACTAAAAGCTTAGAACTGCACTCTTAAACTATCTATAAATTAGAAAACTCCAATAAGTTAATAATCTATTACATATTATAATGTGTAACATCCCCATAGAAAATTCATAATCGAATTAAAGATAAAATTCTGTTTTACCCTTTTGATTTTTTTCATCTTATCTTCCATTATCTCATCGTTAGAAAACTTACTGTTTATAACCGATACAAATAGTATATCATTCAGTAACACCTATATATCTGAATGGTTGAGTACACCAGTTTTCTAATAACAGGATAATGCCTATGAAAGAAAATCATTAACGGTACAAAAGAGCTATGGATTCCATATTTATGAATAACGTGTCTATGTCAATCAAGAGTCATATCTCTAATATACCGGCATGTGTCCTTCATATAATTAGGATGTTGCTTTTTGGTACATCAAAAAACAAAAGTCAAGAATATATTATAGGCCCATTAATTTATTTCAGGATTAAGATATGACACCTTTAGTGGTCTAAAGTTAATTAATTTAAACAAACAGAATTATCAATCAAATCAATTTAACTTTTGTCCTGATATATTGTCGCCTATGACAATATACCAATGTTTCTACCCACGAAGTCTAATTCCGATGACCAAAACAAGCCATCTTCTGTTAGGTATGTAGACAACATAACAATCTTTACAGGAATAAAGCAACCAACGTTATTTCTTCGATTACGGATCTTTTTATTTAGACTATCACATTTAATATTTATATCTTCTGCATAATCTATCAGTCATATGCACAATCATTAAGGTTTAAATTAATAATCTCAGACTTTAGTTTGTCTATCATATATTCAATAAGAATGAATATAAAGAGGACATGTTTGGTATATGAAATAATTAATAAACTTTTTATTAATTAAATGTTTCTAAAAAAACTATTACATTATTTAATCCTTTAATCATTAAGACATCTAACCTAACATTCTCTTCTTTTGACGAAGCCTTGCACTCTTTGCTTAGATTGCCTTTTAAAGGCAAAATGTGAACAAATTTTCAAAAGAGTGGGTTGAATCAGTAAAATTATTGATAGCATTATCAATAAATTCCTCCTCTGCTTTGGATCTACCTGGCAAATTGAAATAGGAATGGTAGTGTTTTTAAAATAGATGAAAATGATTTTATTTTAAAAAATTAGAATTGTTTGGAGATTATGTTGAGAGTGTTTTTGAAACTTTTGCCTCAAAAAAAACGTGTAAAAACATTTCCAAAAACTCCCAAAATGTTACCAAATGGGGCCTTGTAATTGATTTTTTTTTTTTCGTTGAAAAGCATTCCAAGTTTATATAAAGCTCAAAGTTTCATTTCTTTTTTTTCATTGTTATATAAACTCTGGCGCCTTTACTTTTAGAGAAATTTATTAATGGCTTCTAGTTTTGTCAAGCTATTGTATCCAAAGACTAGGCATTATATTTCCTCAAAAAAAAAAAAAAAAAAAAAGAGGAAAAAAAGGCTAGAAATTATGGGTCTTGCTGTAGCCATGCAAGTATGGCAGTATGAGAATAATTCATGTAGTTTGCTCCCAAAAAGGGAAAAAAAAGGTTGGGAATCATGTCATAAAATATCATATCATTTTTGAGAGTTTGATGCTATAAAATTTTTACTAACTACCAAATTAATTAAAAAAAACACAATTAATAATATTAAAATAAACATCAAAGTAATACAACTAAATATATCTCACAAAATATATTACAAATTAGGATTTAGAAATAGAAAAAAAAAATAGACCTCATGATAGGTACGTTTCGAAAGTATAAAGTATTTCGCATAATTAGCTATCCTAATCATACATGCATGTAAAATAGAGAAGCATCGACAGACAAAAGATCGGACCTTAAATGGGATCATGCATGCATGTAGAATACAGAAGCATCGACAGACAAAAGATCAGACATTAAATGAGATGTGTTTCAAAAGTATTAGTTATTCTATAATATCAACCATCTCAACACTTGAAACAATGAATCTAAAGGTTTTAACGACAGTATACTACAAAACACATGACAAGAACGGTTAGTCAGCACACAAGAAGGTTCTAGCTAGCCACAACAAAGGTTTCCTCAAAGGTATCTAAACCATCGGATAGAGCTATGAATGCATCAAAGTTGTTTATCATGGCTTCAATACATTTAGGGATGAAATCAACTCTCATTTCTTTCCCAATGGTTTTTCCATATAGATTACCCTCTGTTAGAATTTCAGGGATAATTCCTACGACTTAGCACCACTAGACCGAGCTGCTATCGCCACACTACCTATCAATCCTAAACTACCACTCCTATAGATTAGGTTAATCTTTTTGCATGCTAAAACTTGTCCCAAGTGTCATGCGGCTTATAGGTAGACTCTATCTTTTCCAAGAGTGGTACTACAAAAGACACATACAGTTTTGATCTTTTTATATGAATGCAAGAAAGACATGCTTGGTTTCTAAGGCAAGTGACTCTTTTTTTTTTTTTTTTTAAAGGCTATTCTAAGTCTACTTGGTCTAACGATGGGGTTCTAAAGGGTATCTTATAGAAGTTTAGATTGCAGGTTGGTGATAGCATGTTACTTCACAAACTAAACAAAATATTGTACAGGTGGGAAAAGTTAGGATAAGATTTGAAAAATAGATATGCAATCAAACCGACTTTTTAACAAATAAGATTCTAACTGTCTAACTTTTGACAAAATTAAAAACAAATAGACAAATATTGACAACAAGGTTGTAATGAATCTTTGGACAAACATGCACCATATCTAAATAAGAATCAAAACTTTCAAACATGTTACGGTATAAGTTTTGAAAAATAAGACAATCTAACATGATTATAGGCTTTTTGACAAACTTTCATTGACTGTTTAAAAAAATGAAAAACAACAAATGCTGTAGAATTTTTGAAAAATAAGACACAAATCTTAGAACGCCTAGGTAATATTTGAAAATTTCAAATATGTTACAGTACAACACATGATGTATCTAACAAGATAATATTTTTAAAAGCAAACAATAAAATGATGATAGAAACTAATTATTTAACACTTTCTGTGAAAATCTAAATACAATCACATACTCAATGACCTCTATGGATCGAGGATTGACTCCCATCCAATCTTCTTACAAATTTGCAAACAGAATATTTAAACGCTATATTCTTAAAATATTATCTTTATGCATAGAACTTGGGTCAGAATTTAAAAATTGCATAGAATATGAGCGATTGGACTTGATTGTTTCTAAATACAATCGCCTTTTTCCCATAATATAGATATATAATTCTGATTTCTTAACAAGGCAATAAATACTCCACAAATTCCATATCTGTCTTACTGTTTAAAAGCATCTTCAATGGATCCTCTCATTAAGAAGAGGAACGAACGGTTTGGCAACCAAGATTAAGTTGTTCCTGATCCTACTTGTGGCACTAAAAGTCTCAGTGAAGTCCAGTTGTTTGACATCAGCGTCATTTGCGGGTTTCCAATCAAAGTGGTACAGCAACTGGGCAAGTGCAAGTTCAATGTTTGAAACACCAAATGATATGCCTGGGCACACCCTTCTTCCAGCCCCAAATGGAATGAAGCTAAAGTTGGTTCCTATATAATCAATGGTATTGGAACCATAAAACCTTTCTGGCTGAAAGCATTCAGCATTGGCCCAGTGTTTAGGATCTCTCCCTAGTGCCCACAAATTAATGATCACTTTCGTTGCCTTTGGTATTTCATAACCAAAAATTTCACACCTTTCCCTGGCTTCTCTTCCAGACACAGGAGCCGGAGGATGTAGCCGGAGTGTTTCTTTGACAATGGCTTTCAAGTAACCCAATTCTTGAATGTCATCCTCTTCGATTTTTGCCTTTCCTTGCAGTACTTGTCGTACCTCCTCTTGCGCCTTCTCCATTATTCTTTGGTTGTTCAGCAGCTCTGCCATTGCCCATTCCAAAGTAGCTGCTCCAGTTTCCCCTCCTGCAGCAAAGATGTCCTAAAAAGTTGTTTGAACAATAATATGTTACGCTCCGAAAAGAGACTTCCAAGACCTTATCATTCAAAAATAGCATGTGAAGCATAAACAATGGGTCTCTACTCTCTAATGATGTGCATAAGAACCAAAGCTTTTAGGCCACAGAAAAGCAAAGAAGAGAGCACAAAAGTTATAGAGGCCATACCAAAAGGACACCTTTTATGTGATTGGTTGTGATCTGAAAATTCTGTTCATTTGGTTCCTGTAGTTTGAGAAGCACATCAACTAAATCTTCCTCTTGTGACTCATCAAATTCACTCTTTGTCCCTATGTGCTTAGCCTTCATAACATGATCGTCAATGATCTCACCAAGAGTTCTGTCAAGTCTGTGGTACAACCTCTGCAGTGCAGGCTTCATTCCAGTAACCAATCCAAGAAATTTAAGTGATGGGAACAAATCAGCCACACTGAATCCCGTGCCATATTTCACCAAGTCGTTCATCGTGGTCACGAATTCTTCTTGACCCCTGCACTTCTGCCCAAAGGCTGCCCTCGAAACCACAGCATTTGTCATGGAAAATATCATCTTGCTAAGATTGATGGGAATTCCATTGGAGTAGTAGATGGATTCAATCATATTCCATGTTTCAGCTTCTCTTACTGATTTGAAAGACTGGACTCGCTTCGCATTTAGCAGCTCCATCACGCAAATTTTCCGCATCTGCCTCCAGTATTCGCCATAGGGTGACGCAATAATGCCCGGATGCTCGTCCGAAATTACTTCCATCGCAAGAGTGCGAGGCCTTTGTGCAAAAACGAGGTCATTTGTCTGCAACACCTCCTTGGCTGCTTCTGGTGAGGAAATTAGTACAGCCGAAATCTGACCCAACTGAAGTTGAATAATTGGTCCATGTTTCTTGGCCAAGTCTCTCAGGGAATAGTGTGGAAGGGAACCAGCCAAGGCCAACTGATGCAAGTTCCCAAGAATTGGGAGCTTCCAAGGACCTGGGGGCAACTTGGAATTTTGAGCCTTGGCTTTGGATCTCTTCCAGAACATCACTAACAGTGGAAACAGCAAGAGGGGAAGCATTAGGAGAAGATGAAAGGAAGGAAATTGAATCATGTTGGAATGGTAGAAGATGCTCTCAAATGGCTCTACTAATTACCAAACACTTGATGATACCTTGTTAGTTATCAGTTAAATAGACTTAACTAGAGCACATGAATTTGGCGCTCTTGAAAAATAATAATAATAATAATAATACGTGTCCCCTCAAAGATGGATTAGAAATTTAGTATGTTTTCAACTATATGAAAAAAAAAAATTAAGGTACATATATTGATGTATTACAAATAAACTAGTATATTGTTTTGCAACTGTGGATGGCACAGTCTCATGTAATCATGCACATTACGAGTACCCCATCAAAAAAAAAAAAAAAACTTTACATAATTTAAATTTGCAGACCTATGAAATTGACAATTTTAGTGATAATATGCATATATGTAGCACTAGGTTAATGGATTTTGATGTACTTTGAAAAGTGACTTCTTATATTTTATGGCTTGTGAGTACTATAGCCCATGCTAGACAACAAAACTTCCTTTTTCATTCATTTGTCATACTAATTATTACTATTAAACTACATTTTCCGGTGTCCTTTTTCCCTCTTTTTAAAGGGGAATAATTAACCAACAAAAATCAAAGCAAATCGCCTCCTGTTAAGCAGACAATGACCAATTTGGCATACCTTCTAACTGAATCTTGGTTTCTTTTTTTTATTTATTTTATTTTTTATTTTATTTTTACAATAGAACATGACGAGATAGATTACGCCCCAAAGATTGGCATATGAAAGAAACTCAAAGCTTATCGCTCTAGCTTTGCCAAAGAATCTTTAACGTCATTAGCCAAAAAATTCAACACAAATTCAGATTTATATTACTCTTTAAGTCCTATTAATATTATATACAATAATAGAGTATACAAATATCATTGTAAATATTATATTTAACACAAAATTGAGTTTCGGTATAATGGTTACAACACGGACATGATTTTTTGTGAGCTCATATCAAAAAAATAAGTTACAGGTTATTTTATTGTCAATCCAAAATTAGCCGGTCAAAAAATAAATTGTGCTTGTGTAAACCCGCATGAGACTCTGGCTGTTTGGCTAAGTAGTGAGAACCACGCTTCTCACTACAAACTCAGTTATGAATATTATAAAGCTATCACATGCTACAGTTAAAAAAAAAAAACTACAGTATAAAGCTCTCACATGCTACAGTAACAATTAAAAAAAATTGCTACAGCATAAAACTCTCACATGTTACAGTAAAAGTGGTTCTAACCATTAGTTCCCACTACCCTTCCAAACACCCTTTAAGTTGGCACTAAATGACCCGCTCAATGACTCTATTGTTATAAATTGGTTTCTGCCTACTTTTGGTTGGATTTAAAATTAAATTTAAAGTACCTATTTAGTTGTTGTGATATAGGACCTAAAGCAAAATAAAATTTAAGAGTTTGTAAATAATAATCATAAAATTAGTTAAAGGATTATTCTCCACTATTAGACATTAACTATGCAATTAATCACAAAACTATTTTTAATTTTCTATTAAAACTATCAACCGTAAATAACAACAAGTTCTGCGACCCTAATATTTTCTTATGGTGTTATTAAATAAAATAAGGATGTCTTTCCATTAAATTACCTAAAACAAGTTCTCTAAATTTTATTATACACAAGTATTAGGAGAACAAAGATAGGTTAATCTAAGCAATAAACACAAAAACTCGGTTAATTTAATTCACATTAAGTTCCACATGCAGTCATATGGAAACTCGACTCTTATAGAAAACCACAAATTGCTACTAATGATTAGGAAAAACAAGAAAAAGAAAAAGACAATTACGGGTCAAGAGTTCTGCTCTAGTAAAGTAGCAATAGATAATTTTCAAATCCTATTTAGTTGGCCACCTAAACAATCAAGAAAATAATCATGAACAATAATCATATAAGAACATAAATGATTTCTATTGGAAAATGAGAAAAAATTTTGGAAATATCAATTACATAGTCAAATCTAAGGTTTTAAATATGACACCTAAGAATTTTTAGTATATCAAATCTAAGGTTTTAAATATGACACCTAAGAATTTTTAGTATATTACATATGCAATAATTAAGGATTTATGCTAAGTAATTTACGTACAAATTTTATGAGCTAAATTTTATGCTAAAAAATTTGTTAAGAATTTAATAAGCAATTTTGGTATCACAAGGATAATTGTTTTAATTCGATTTTTATGATAAATTCCATAAAAGTGAATATGGAATTATTATGGTTAGAAATCAAGCCATAGTCCTAAATAAGGAATGATAAGAAAAATAAACTAGAAAGCTTAATTGATAAAGTTATGCAATATAAAAATTATACTGATAAAGTTAAATAATATAGAAATTATATTGTATAAAATTATGCCGTGTAAAAATTATATTGTCTAAAGTTATGTAGTATAGAAATTAGACTGTGTAAGTTAAGTAGTATAAGAGTTATACTATGTGGATAATGGAGAAGCTTGTGGACCATGAAAACAATATAGAAAAGAATATTGACAGTATGAGAAATATACCAATAGTATAAGAAAAATACTGTAAGCATAAATTTAGATGTGTAAAAAGTAAAGTGGGACCCATTGGTGACACTTCAAAGATAGAGAAAATGCCACATCTCCCCTTACCGGTTTTGAGGAATGGTAGAGAGCAATTGGTTTAATTGCAATTTGGTCTCAATCTTAATTATTTTTGCACTTATGTACCTAAGTGGATAAGCTCACTAAAGTGTCATCTTTAAGGTGGCAAAGTGGCCACATTTTTCCAAGATAAGTCTAGTTTTAGGCCACAAAGTGAGAGAAAATTTTGTTCCATTGTTGTAACGCTCTCTCATGGAACTTCACAATTACTGTCTCATAACATTTAATATTTATGGTAAAATATAATTTTTACAGAATTTAGACAAATAAAGTAACACAAAAACACTATTAGTAATGTATAAACATCCCACACTATCATTAAATATCACTTTGTCATGTAATAACATCAAGAAGTATAAAATCACAATTTATAAACCTAGAGCATAATTCCCAAAAGTAGGCAGAATGACCTTTATTCACTTAAAAATTCAGAATAATTTCATCTTAACTCCAAATCAATCAAAACTAGTGGCATTAAAAACTAGACTCAAAGAAGAAGAGTATGATATATTATACATATATTTTGATGATAATTTGCCTAATGAAAAAGGCCTCGAAATTTAGTCTAAATTTTGAGTCTGTGTAAAACTGTACAACTTTCTTGGTCAATTTTGAAAAATAATAACTATTTAATAAAAACTCCAATTCAAGCAATTCAAAAACCAAATGAAAGCTCAAGATGTCTAGTATTTGAGAAAAATATAAGTATAGAATTGAAAGTTACTGAAACACAACGGCTACCAAGTGTTTGTATGAAAAGTGGGCGTAAGACATTAAAAAAATTCAATATTAATTCATAGCCTAATAAAACCTCAATTAAAATTGTAAACACATAAGTAACATGATAATAATTGATAATAAAATATGCTCATAAATATCTACATAACAAAAAAATGAAAATCTATGATATTTTCAATCTAGGGTTGAATAAGAGGTTAATCAGAACAACTAAATCATCAACTCTTTTTAATCATGAATTGACATAAAATACAAATAATTAAAGCATTCATGTGATGATAATAATAATTCTAATACTAACATAATAAACTAAAATATCAAGCAAGCATGTTAAATGATTGATACACTTACCAACATAAATACAATTGGTGAGATTAAAAATCTTGATAAAGCCAAAGAAAACTAAGCATGAAACCAATCAATAAGGAATAAATGAAGTGTGAGTCTAGAATTACTGATAAGAGGCCTTTATATAGATTTTTATGTGTGGGTTGCTTATGGAACCTATTTTTTTTTTCTTTTCCCACGTGAAAACCGTTTTTCTTTTTTTTTTTTTTTCTTTTCTTTTTTTTTGGCGGCCAAACTTTGCCGCAGGCCCGACGGCCCAAGGCTTCCTCATCAATATTTACATATATGCAACTTTTATATATATATATATAATTTAACTTATATATTCTTATATATATATGTATATTAAATAAAAACAAATCATTTAATTGGTTTCGTTTTATTATATTTTATATATTTAAAACAAAGCAAAATACATCATCACATCATTAATTCATAAATATCTATAATCCTTAGATAATTGACATGAATCATTCTTAACACATCGAGCTCTTGTCGTTGTCACCTATAATATCACTAAATAGTACATTATAATGATAACATTGTCGTCAATTATAGTATTAAACTCTCTATTTTTCATTAAATAGAAAACTGACATATTACAATTGTGGTCTCAATGATGTGTCATAAGTGGGAAGAGAAAAAAAAAAGAAAAGAAGAAGCTAGTTTGTCTCCAAGTTTGCTTCATGAAAAAGCAAGGAAGCTTAGTTTCCTATGAACCAAAAACCGGCAGCCCTCCTAGATGCATTTTGCATTATTTTTCTCAAAAACAACCACAAAAAAATTCCATCTTCCAAGCAAAGTTAAGTGTTGGTGCAAAACTAGCAATTTTGAAGGTAAAATCCCAACTTTGCTGTATGGATTTTTAGTTATTTTTTTTCAAGCTTTGTATGGGTTTTTGATAGGGTTTTGTCATGGTTTCGTTGAGAAGGAATAACAAGCCTTTGAGCTTCACAAAGAAGGATAAAAAATCTAGGGAATACCCTTAATAAAACCATAAACCCTAGCTTTGAAAAGTTTATTATTTTTATGAAATTTGTGTATTGATTGTAAACTTTATGAACTATGAAATATTTAAAGGATTTATGGCATATTTATAGGTATGATTTGTGTATGATTATGATGCTTGAAAGCAAAACTAGGGTTTTTTATGTCTAAATTCAAGTTTAAAAACTTTGCTCAAATAACAAAGTTTTGAGGTTTTTATTAAAGTAACAGCTTTATGAACTTTATGAGTTTTTTTGGGCAATTTAAATTTGGGAAAAATGCCAATTCTACCCAAAAGAGTGCGGGTAATAACTGTAATGAACACAATTTTGTGAAATACCATAGGGATAAAATTGAAAATTTTACGATTTTAGGGCCAGTTTTGAATAACGGCTAGAAACCCTACTGTGTAATCTAAATTTCAAAAAAGTTAAAACACAAAGTTTATAGAACTCTTCAAAACTATTACTTAACGTGAACAGTTCATGAAAATTCTACACGGTTTGCGAGTTATGAATTTTACGATATTTAACCACAAAATTTAAAAATGGTAATGTGGGAAAAACGTTTTAAAATTTGTTGAATTTAACCATGGAGCTTTTGTAAGTTTTAATCCTTGTTAAAACTGGACTTTCTGGCATAAAACAGTTGTTTTTGGTCTAAGAGGTAAAAAGGTCAATATTTTTATGTTTTGGGTGAAAACAGTAAAACCAAGTGAAGTAGGAGTTTTCACTATGAAATGTTGGTTTTCTGCAATGTTATGGGTAGTGAGTAACCACCAATTTTAAGTTTGAAAGAATTTAAAGTGTTTATCAAAAAAATAAAGAGAAAAACGTTAAGGGCATAATTGTCAAGATTTTCGTACTACAGGTCAAAATTGTAAAGTCTTGATAAAACTGTCACATACTATAGTAAAAAGCTACAGTGCAAATCTTTCACGTACTATAGTTCTCAAACTAAAACTGTTGGTTTTAACTGTCCTTTCAAATGGCCCATAAAACATTGGCAAAAATAATCTATCTATCCATTGACGTCCATTTTATGCTATTGTGGCTGTAGTTTTAATGGTCTCTAAATGGCATTCACATAATTTTACAATGTTGGCGTATAATTAGCTAGGGTTTTATTAAGGCACAATAAAAAGTTTTTCTAATTTTTATATTGACATGTGCGTTTACATTGAAAATGACGTAGGACCTTAGATATGTATTACAAACTCTTGTACGTATACATACCCATTTATATTCATATAGAAGGAAGAACTTGCAAGGTGCAGGCTACAATATCTTAGCTTGAACTCAATTTAATTTTTTATTTATTCAATTTAAGTGAAAGTGAAATTTCAAGTTTAACCAAAACCCATCAGACCCCATTTTTCAAGATAAAGCCGTACAGGCCCCGAGGAGGCAAGACAATTATCTTAGAAGAAGTGCAAAAATTTAAATTACAATGCATAATCTTCCAAGGGATGTGGAAGCAAATGGCCGTGTTGTAAGTGATTTTTTAATAAATTGATCAAGTTTCGTAAAACTAAGAAAATGACCATTTTTTGGTTATTTAATTTATCATTAATTAACCAACTTTAATAAATAAAGTCCTAGCTTTTTAGTGATTAGCCAATGAAAAATTGAACATAAATGATAAACATAATTTATCATTAATTAACCACAATTTATCAATACTTGAGCGTGGTTCATCACTGATCAACCATCATAAGGACCAATTTCTCCAAAAAAAAAAAAATAATAATAAACAAAAGTTTGACCATTTACCTCAAAATAATAAGTTTTACCATTTATTAAGGTTTTGCATACTACAATATAAAACTCTTATACTTTATTAAAAAATTTAATATAATATAAAATTTTCACATTATTTTACTTTTGCCTCTATGTTTTCAAATACTCTCTAAAAGTCTGCAAAAAAAAAAAAAGGGGTTATTTTTGTAATTCTCTCGTTTATTTTAACAGGGCCAAAGTTGTAGTCCAAGGAAGAGAAAAATGAGTATCCAACGACACGCCGTTTTGAAGTTGGACCATCACAAGTTTCCCTCTCTAAGCGTTTGCTTTGCCCTAACTTGAAGCCGCCATTTCTGTCTTTCTTTCTTCTTCCTCTTTGCTCTCCCTGCCCGCTTTCACGGTGACACTGCAATTAAGAGAGAGAGCGGGAGAGAGAGAGAGAAACATGTCGGCGAAATGGCGAGCCATACAGCACCGCCACCGTTACACCTACAACGCCGTCGTCTTC